>BLKM01000832.1:941032-1080387 GCA_013340265.1 Coptotermes formosanus | reverse complement strand
CCCCCCCCCCCCCCCCCCCCCCCCCCCCCCCCCCCCCCCCCCCCCCCCCCCCCCCCCCCCCCCCCCCCCCCCCCCCCCCCCCCCCCCCCCCCCCCCCCCCCCCCCCCCCCCCCCCCCCCCCCGGGATCATGATATAATTATGCATAGGCACCTTCCTGAAAATTGCAGATTGTAAATGGGGGTAGTATTACTAGGAAGTAAATCAGTATTTCTCAGTTTAAAGTATGTGTGTTGCTGCCTTATATCATAAAATAACAACTTTTCTGTGCATCTACGTCTTCAGACAGCTATAAATATACAACTTCTAACTTTCAGCCAATCAGGCTTGTAAAGGGAACAGACCCTTCCAGATTCCCCGCATTGGAGTTAATGAAGACAAAGTCTCACAGTACGCCAGTCTCCATTATTATGTGGACAAGGAATTACAGGTAATATATTTTCAATATAATCTGTCATGCAGTGTTCTCCTTTTGTACAGGTCAATAGTCAAAAAGGCTTTGGCCACATGTTTCTTCCCACAACCTTTCCTTTTTAATTTGCTGCTAGTTCGATCCTCTCTTCTTGATGTCTTCCAGCAACTACGTAATTCATTTTGTTCTAGGTCATCCCATAGGTCGTCACCTTTCATATTTTAATTCTGCTTGCCCTTCTGTACATCCTTGTTACATCCATTCTATCCACTTGGTCAACCCATTGTAGTTATTTCTATTCTAAACCTATTTAAAAATTCTGACGCTTTAATGGTCTCAAACAGAATTCATAGTACACCATAATATTTTACTGTGACTTTAGTATCACTAAGTCCACAAAGAATAGTCAATGAGAAGCTAACAGTTTCTCAGCAACTTGATGAATTCCCTGAATTTTATGGAACCTGAAAATTTATTACCACATTCACAACAGCATGCCACCTGTACCTATCCTGAGCCAGATCAATCCAGTCTAAATCCTCTAATCCTATCTTCGGTATCCATTTTAATATTATATTCCCATCTATGCCTATGCCTTCCAAGTCACATCTTTCCTGTAGGTTTCATGCCCAAACCCTGTATGTACTTCTTGTCTCTGCCATACGTGTCACATGCCCTGCCCATCTCTTTCTCATTGATCTGATGACCCAAATAATATTTGGTAGGGGTGAAAATCATGAAGCCCCTCACTACACAACTTTGTCCCATCTTCTGTTACTTCCTTCCTCTGAGGTACAAACAGTCAAATATAACGGTAAAATAGTTCCCTCTCCTTCCAGCTGAACTCTTGCAACTACATAATGACTGCCGAACCAATCACTGGCCAGCAGTTGGTTACACTACGTGCCCTGCATTCTGCACAAGTGTACTTCCATATGGTTAGGATGATCCTAGCACAGTAATAGCCAGAAATGAGACATGAGTGCTAACCATTCACAGTTCTCATTATCTTCTTCATTTAAAGGTTCTAGTTTATGAGCTTCTCTGTCTTTCTCTGTCTTTCCAAAGCCACCCACAGCTTCTGTCCCTTTCCTAAACTCTCGTTCCCGTCTCAAGCGCAATCTTCGCATTGGGTGTTTTCCTGTTACTTTTATATTCAGGATTTCCTCTGGAATTCTACAATAAATCATTCTCAAAATGCTTCCATTCCACCTCACTCTGTTATTTCATAATTTTTCTTGTCTGTACCTCATATTTTCCCTTTGGTATCCTCTCCCTTCTGGCTGATTTCACCTTCTGTACTGTCGTCAGCAGTCTAATGACACTGCCTTGGTCCATGTCTAGTCCATACTTCTGGCTGAAATATTTTATTTCACCTCTCTTAAATATTCTTATCAGTACAGTACATGCAGTACAGCATAATTGCAGGTGAATGTAAAGGTAAATTTGCCCCTATGATTAATCAAACACTGTATCATGAAGGCATGTAGGCGAGTGAAGGTATAGGTCCATGTATTCTTAGATTTGGGATTACATTGAAGTGAGTGGTCAGCTTCATGCTCCAGCCACTTTACCTATGGTAACAATTAAACAGAAGGCAGGGTGGGACCCACAGTCCATCTGTACGCGTTGGAGAACAGAAACATTTGCTGCTTCTGCCAGTAATGAAATCAGAGTTCTACAACTGCACAGTTTGTGGCCTAGTCACCACACTGACTGAGCTATCATGGTTCCTACACAGAACAGCAGGACACACACCAATATAACTCCACAAACCCTACATACTTGCTTCAAAAATATCTGAGTAATGAATAAACTGGCAGGTGACCAGCGAGTCAGCTTGCCGGCTCGCCTGCGAGATCGAGAACGAGTTCCTGTGCAGGTCATTCCTTTACCGAGGGCCACCTATTGGTACCGCTTACAACTGCCAACTCTTCCACTTAGACCACAAGACACTGCCTGATGGACCAAGCACATACCTCAATGCTGAACGACCACTCATTGATAATGGGGAACGAGTTGGCACCTACTACGAGAACATCTGTGAGAGTACGTATGGCAAATATCACATTCAGTTTAACTGTTCACAACAGCTCTAAAAATAATGACACTATGCCCATCACTGCAGTATTCTTGATAGAAGCATTGCAGTATGCAAATTCACTTTCTTTCAAAAAGTGAAAAAAAAAAAAACGCTACTGTTGTGTTTTTAGCAACAGCTCTGTTGAACCATGGACTGCCCCTATGAAAGGACCCACAGTTATAGTACCTTGTCCAGTCAGTGATGGAAGGAGAAATAATTTCTATAACATACCAATTAGTAGTTTTAAGAAATTTGTGGAGTGAATGTAGTCAAAAATAATAGCCATAAACCATATGCAATTCTATCACCAAAAAGTTTTAAACTTGAATTACGTCTGTTAGGAAAGAGACAGAACAAAACTGTGAAAATTGAATTTTTTCAATGCTGCAATTTTTGACGATTCATGTTTGCTGGGATGTGACAATGTGTTGTTGGGTAAGTGGTCCCTCCCATTTGAAAGGATAGTGGCACCTTAATGTTCCAGGTACAAGCAGTTACCCCTTGAAGATGGATGTATTGTGCTCCTTTGAAACATTAGGAAATACTCACCCAATAACACAGCATCACAATCCATAAGAAATAAATCCTCAGTGACACCTCTTTGAGAATATAAAATCTTGCAACGTGGTTGTACTCACATAAAATACTCCTCACTCAAGGATTTAAAACCTTTTAACATTTCAAAACTCTTTTATGCATCTGTATCTTTTCTTTACAGAGCCAACTGGTAACACACATGAAAATCTACCACTGGTATTTGACAGCACAGAGGACCCTTCTGTTAACAATCAGACTCGGAATGACATAAACTGTGATAAGACTGGAACTTGTTATGATGGTAAGCTGCTGATGATAGTATATATACATCAGTTCAGTGACGATATGTGTTAGTGTAACACAAATTGGATACAACAAAATGGGCCACATTTGTCCAGTCCATACGCTCCCATCATATTTCTTTAAAATATATTTTCATATTATCATCCTATCTATCCTCAGGTCTTACAGGTGGTTTCCTTCCTTCAAGTTTTCCCATCAAAACCCTTTACGCATTTATCTTTTCCTCCATACATGCCACATGCCCATTCATCTAATTCTCCTTGATTTGATCACCAGAACAAACATTGGTGATTTGTACAAATCATGAAGCTCCTCATGACACAGTTTTCTCCAAACTCTTATTACTTTCTCCCACTTAGACCCAAATACCTTCCTCAGCACCTTACTGTAGAAAATTCTCAGCTTATGTTCTTCCATTAACATAAGAGACCAACTTTCACACCATATAAAACAATGGGCAAAATCATAATTCTGTATACTTTAATCTTCATATTTTCAGCATAACCTTCCTGTTTCTACAACTGCGATTTCAAAGTTTAAAATTTTAGAAGCGTGTGACGCTAATATTACCACATACTGACAGTTTTCAAATGATCTTGCTTGCCACACCACAGTTGCTGATATTATTTGTCCACAGTTTCAGTTAACTGCAAGGACACACGTATAGCAGTTCAAGTACGAACCAACAAGCCCTTCAATGGCAGAATTTATGCTCTGGGACGATCAGAGACGTGCAACATTGATGTTCAGAACAGCGACTTGTTCAGACTTGACCTGACAATGAGTGGTCAGGACTGCAACACTCAGTCTGTGGTGAGTTACACTCAGCAGTATCTTCAGTCACTCAAACTGGAGAGGAGTTCCCCTCTAAATGTGTTTTATTTAACAATGTTTCCAGTTGCTAAGATTATGTACTATTGGTGATGGCTGAGCGAACTACCATGGAACAGTGGTGGAGGATACTGACACAGGAAAATACAAGTACTTGGAGAAAAACTTGTCCGACTGTCATGCTGTCCATGAAAAACCCCACATGGTCTGGCCTGGAATCAAACCCAGGCCTCCATGGTGAATGCTGGTAACTAACTGCCTGTGTCATGGCACAGCTGTTCAGCTGTTATGGGACACACTGTAGTCTCTGTTTTCAGAAAAGAAAGGAGCAGCAATGAACTGTTATGTGACTGGTGCCATGGGAGTCACACTGCAGTGAGACTGTGTGACTGGGCTCCCCACCATTGCAGCCTGTGTTCGGTCACTGGGGAGTCCATCTGGAATTTGTGATGGCCAAAGTGGAATGGGGGTGGGTTTCTCTCAAAGGATTTTGGTTTTCCTTTGCCAGTAATCTTTCCACCAGCATTTTAGTAAAACTGAGGGCAAGATGTGGGGCCAGGCTTTTCTCAGTTTGCATCTGCCTTCATGGTTTAAGTTGTGGGGGTCTTTAACTTTTTTGATGATTACACTAATGAAGCAGGGACAGTGTGTATTCACTGAGATACATGCAAACAGAGCAATGCAAGTGCAACTTGAAGATGGAGGCAGCAAGTTTTTTTGAAATGTCCATATCTACGTACCACACTATATGCTATTACATGCCACAAAATCATAATCTAAAAGAATGTGACTATTTGAATGGTAGTCATTTTTAATGTCGTGTTGGAAGGGTTTGTTATAATGTGTCGGAGGAATGTACTGCCTGCATCTTCAGTTGACCAAATCTGGTTCAGGTGGACCTTAAAGTAATGGGAGGATGGAATGTGTTCGTTCTATAGGAAGGTTTGAAGGGATTCTGGCCCACCAGGGTTATGAAAGGGGTAAGACGGGTAAAAAGACCCATGAAGTTACTATCTCGTGAACAAGTGGCATAAAAACTTGAAAACCTACATTAAATGATGTGACTGACTGCATATGTTGGCAGACTGGTGTGTACACCAACACAGTTGTGCTGCAACATCACAGCGTTGTCATGACGAAAGCCGATAAGATCTACAAAGTGAAGTGCACGTATGACATGTCATCGAAGAACATCACTTTTGGAATGATGCCCATCAGGTACAGTTGTCCTCTAACTTACTGAACAACGTCACAGCTGGGCCTGCAGTACATTAATTTAAGGTCTCAATATGCAGTCCTAAGATTAATTAACAGGAGACTGGAGAAAATTGCATAATGAGGAGCTTCATGACCTGTACTGCTCACCAAATATTATTAACCTGATTGAACAAAGGAGCATGAGATGGGAAGGGCATGTAACATACATAGGGGATAACGGAAAAACATAAGGCCTGTTGGTAGGGAAGCCTGAAGGAAAGAGATCATTTGGAAGCCTTACATGTAGATGGGAAGGTACCATTAATATATAACTTAAGAAAATAGGAGGGAAGGGCATGGACTGGATTTATCTGGCTTTGGGCAGGGCCAAGTGGGGGACTCTTGCAAACACGGCAAGGAACATTCACGTTCCATAAAATGTGGGGATATCTGGAAAAGGTGAGAAACTATCAGCTTCTCAAGAAGGACTCTGTTTCATGTAGTTAGTTAGTTAGTTAGTTAGTTAGTTAGTTAGTTAGGTAGTTAGTTAGTTAGTTTTGCACATGTTCCAGCTGCCTATGTGTTGCACTGTTTCAATGGTGGATGCACACATTACAGCAGGCTATGTCTTGCACTGTTTCGGTGGTGTATGCAAATGTTCAAGTTGGAACATGTGTTGTGTTACTGTAACAACACATGTGCATGTGTACCGTCCAGCTGGTTCTGCAATGCATGCACATGTTCAGTCTGGCCAGCCAAGCATTGCACTTTGTTTGAGTTTTGGACACCAGCAGACAGTCCAGATAATGCCACAGAAGGGCCCAACCTACTACCGGAACATGATTTCCTGGTGTCAATCCCAAACAGAAAATGCGTAGTAAATTAATATACATAAAAATAAAGGCTGCACATTATTTGCAGAACTAACTACCCTATAATTAACACTTGACTGTGATCACTCCTATTTTGACACTTAAACCTTCCGTTTTCAGACACTTGTTTGACTTAATGGAAATGCATTCCTGCTTAATGTAAACCCTTTCTTAAGGAAAAATATCTGTAAGATTACCATGCTGTTTGTTTGTGGTCTGTATAAACCCTCCATTTTAAACTTTTAAACCAAATGACGAATCCCAACTACATTTGACAGAATTATACCACTGAAGACCACCATAACCTCACACTTCTAATGTTGTATGGTAAAGGTTAAGTTGCACCAGTACTTACTTACTCACACAATGGACAATGACTAACTTCAAGTGCCACAGTCATAGCAGTAAACCACTGTCACTACATTAATAATACAAATGTGTTATAGTTGCATTCCCACTTAAGCTATCATGCTAACCTTTACTGCTCCTTTTGTTTCACTGTTAAAAAAACTTTAATTCAGAAACACACAAAACAGTTCACTTCACTACTACCCATTTTAGACATTTCTGAATCCTAAATGAAATCATATTAACCTGGAATTTACACACGATTGGCTATACTTGAACAACACTGTTATAATGTATGTATTAAGAGATAAGAAATAAAGCACTAATTTTGTACTTCACAGGGATCCTGAGATGATCAGTATTACATCTGCCCCAGAGGCACCCCCACCACGCATTCGTATTGTTGACAGTAGAGGACGTGAGGTGGAAACGGTGCGCATTGGAGACAAACTTACCTTCCGTATTGAAATACCTGATGACAGTAAGTACGGCATTGGTATTTCAGGTCCTCACAGAAATGACCATGAAACTTACAATCATGGGAAATGAGCCTACTTTCTGTATTGAAATTCATGACACATAGTATAGTATTTTCTGGAACATAAGACTCAATTTTTTCGTGGAAAGCTACATCAAATTCTCCTGCATCTTCTTGGTCCGAAGGTAAGCAGGATATCTTTTCACAAAATTGACCTTCTAAAATCTTGGGGTGTGTGCTACAATCTGGATGGCGTGATGATGTTCTTAATGTGAGGTTCTCATGGCAGTGCATATGGGATGTGATACCATGTAGTTAGGTAGACAGTACCATGTTCTGTAGAAACCAGCTGCTAGTTAGAAGAATGACCAAGAACCTTTCAAGGGCCATTGGTTCCCCATTGATCCATTCACAGCCTCTGTCCTGGTCCTTCCTATCCTACATAATATACCATTCTTCTCTTCTCAGCTATCCTGAACATGGAGGCAGCAAACTCTGTTGAAATGCATGCAATGTTGAAATCTTTCATGCCAACAGAATGGTGTCGCATCCCTGAAGGCTGTACTTTTAGTGCAAATTTTGTTCAGCTGCGTAAATACTTACAGTATTTTATTCAGACCTGTGTACTACTGAGTATTTCCAAACACAGTATGTACTTATAATCACACATGGAATTTTGTATGTTTTCAGCTCCATATGGCATTTTTGCACGAAGCTGCGTAGCAATGGCTAAAGACTCAAAGAGCACATTCCAGATTATTGACGATGAAGGGTAAGCCATCACAGTGTGGAAACAAATCAAAGCTATTAATTCGAAATTTTAAGTGTACGAGCAACAGCATGCAAACTTGTACTTACACGCAACAAAAAGCACACAACCTGTCCCTGCGAATGATCCACCGAGGCCGACCTGCGCAATAGTATACCCAGTGTCGCCCACACGGCAGCACAGGGCACGAAATGCATTATTGAATTTCTTACTGCCTTTCCTTCTCCTGTTCCCTTCTTTCCTCTTCGCAAACAGTGAGAAAACCGACCAAGTTCACCAAAACAAAATTCAATGTCTACTGAATGGATAAAATCAGCCAGTACCATAAGTATTGAAATGCTACAGAAGTTGTAAAGAGCCGGTTTTATATGACTGTAGAGTATTTCCGCATATTGTAAAAGTACTCATAATATTTCATGCTTTATTTTGCACCTGTGTAGCAACATGGGATTCCACCTTTACAAATTTTGCACAGTAAAAATGCACGGCCTTCCTGCTTAATTTAACGAACTGCCTGAAGATGGCAGTTTACTGCTACAACAAGTGGCGGGAATATTGAAATAAAAAGATGTACAGTTGTGCCAACTGAACACGCCTTCACGCATATAATAGAAAAACACAATGTTTCTCTTCATTACAGGTGCCCTGTGGATCCAAGCATCTTCCCCAGTTTTACTCCTGATGGCAATGCGTTACAGTCAATCTATGAAGCTTTCCGCTTTACTGAATCTTACGGAGTAATTTTCCAGTGCAATGTGAAGTACTGTCTGGGACCGTGTGAACCGGTAAATACTTTTGTAAATTAGACTGACTTAACCTCCATTCGCCATGTGTTTCTACTGTTGCAATAATCATGACTGCAGTCCAACTTGCCCAGCGTCTGATATTTCTGAGTTAAAATTTCCTTGCCAGCCATGTAGAACCATGGAATTTAAAATCATGTATTCTCACATAATTAAGTAACACACATTTGACGGTACAGATCTGGGATGCAATGTTGTGTCATTAGATCAGTGAATCCAACAGTTTCAAAGGCACTAACTGCTTCAAAACACCAGAAACCACTCATCCAGTGACACAACATCTCATGCCAGAAGACCCAAGTATCCAACTACACCTCTATGAAAACTGTAAATCTCACTTAGATATTTATAAGATCATGATCTAGTTCATTAAAATGGGCCCCAAACTGCGAACCAGACTTGTGACTGGCAACAGTGCTACACCTGGAAAGTTATTGACCACCCTCCCATTCTGCACCCAGTGATTTCCATCTCTTTGGACCCCTTAAGAAGCACCTGGTTAGCTAGAAATTTGAAACAGATGCTGATGTGAAACCAGCTGCCACCTCCTGCCTAGACACTTCAGACCAATTTTTTCTACACTGGGATGGAAGCCTTGGCGCTGTAGTGGACCAAATCCTTAAATGTCAATGATGACCACGTGGATGTCTGTTGTGTAACATCAGACATCCACGTGTTATGTGTACACTGAAGTCAGAACAAAGTTCTCAGCATCACAGTGATGTCACCTTAACTTTTAAACCTCCTTGTATTTCATAAATATTCTCTATTTTCCTACGCACACAGTTCATTCAACACCCTTCTCTGTTTCAGACCTTTCAAGAAATGGGTCTAAAAGCTGATAAAGTTAGGGGACATTTCAGAGAGTGAAAATGATTTCTTTCTCTTCTTAAAGCATAAATTCCATTTTACTTGGCTCACCATATAAAACATATCCCATTTCTTTTTCATGTCACAATGTTCTCTTTTTTATTTATTTTCAGCTATTTCCTCTCTTCCAGTCTTCCACTACCTGGCAGAACCATCTTGTTCTAAGTCAGACCCAAGTCTCTTTCCTTTAAATTATTGTTTTAATGCCCTTCTTGATGTCCTTCTACATCCTTTATTTTCACAAAATCAAACCATTGTATTAACACATTCTGAATTCAAATTTCTTTTCTAAAAGCTACCCTATAAAAATTATGCCTATTGCTTGTTTTTCCTTTGACTATTCAGACTATAGTACACTCAATATATACTGTTGCAGGCTGTGTGTGAATGGGGACATGAGTCTGTCGAATCTTGGGGCCGAAGAAAGAGATCCATGGCTTCAAACCACACAGCCAGTGAATCTGAGGATGACATGACTCTGAGTCAGGAAATTCTAGTTTTGGACTTCGGTGATGAGAAGAACAGCCAGTTCCTGAGGAGTGAGGCTTCTTCATCTGACTTCAGCAAAGGTGACAAATTGAGTTGTGTTACTTTATATATCATGTCAAATATAATTCCAAATCATCCTTCCCAGCATTAAGCCAGCTTGGCCTGTTATGAGAGCTGTAAGAACAGAACACTTCTACATTTTTAGAGATCTTGAAGGTCTTCAGGGCACTTAACCATCTACAGAAGTGAATCTTCAACCCCATTCTTTTTGCATAGTTGTTTGAGATCTCATCCACTGTTTGCAAAGCTACAAATGGTCAGCCAGTAGCAGGTACAGGCTACAGGTCAAAAAGAAGCTTCAGCGACTAACTCTGTGCAGCAGAGACCACCCTGAAAACCTAATAGCTCCTCAGCTAGTCAACAAACTTTCCCCATTTTATGCAACTCAAAGATTTATGACCATGTTTCCAGCAACTCCCCACTTGTCCCCGTACTAAGCTAGATTGATCCAGTCCACACTCTCCCACACCATATCTGTAAGATACATTTTAATATTATCCCTCTACACATAGATCTTCCATGCAGTCTCTTTCCTTCAGGTTTCCCAGCCAAAATGCCACCTGCATGTCTCTTCTACCCCATACATCACATGCCCCACCTTTCTCATCCTCCTTGAGTTGATTACCCAAATAATACCTGGCAAGGAGTACAGATGCAATGCCTGTAGGACATATAACATGCGATAGCACTGTTCCTGTAACCTCATACTGCTGAGATGCAATTTTAAACACTAAATCAACATATCAACATATCCAGGCACTTTTCCTGCTCCTCGCAACCTGTCTTTTTTTAATGGTCATATACAAATATACAGTGATGTTCATTATGCAGACAATTCATAATAGCTGTCTCTCTACTTCACAGACAAGACTGTCACAATAGTGGAACCCTGCCCAACCAAGACATCAGTTTTGGCTCTTGGTGTGACATGTGCCCTTCTCGTACTTGTGTACATCAGCACCGTGTTTTGCTACTACATGAAGAAATGGATGTCACCAAGGAAGACTCTTGCCTGAACATTATACCCCAAAGGAAACAGATAGAAGGAACATGTGTGATGCAGGTCAAGTGTCTAAACATGAGAAACTAACTCAGCTGTGGTATTTCATGTTGTGATAGCTGTGATGTCAACTCATGGATGACAGACATCTGATGCTGTTACAGCTGCGATGTCAGCTCAAGTATAACATATGCCTGATGCTGTTACAGCTGCAATGTCAGCTCAAGTATAACATACATCCGATGCTGTTACAGCTGCAATGTCAGCTCAAGTATAACAGACATCCAATGCTGTTACAGCTGCAGTGTCAGCACAAGTGTAACAGACATCTGATGCTGTTACACCTGCAATGTCAGTTCAAGTACAACAGACATCCAATGCTGTTACAGCTGCAGTGTCAGCGCAAGTGTAATAGACATCTGATGCTGTTACAGCTGCAATGTCAGCACAAGTGTAACAGACATCTGATGCTGTTACAGCTCCAATGTCAGCTCAAGTATAACAGACATCTGATGCTGTTACAGCTGCAGTGTCAGCGCAAGTATAACAGACATCTGATGCTGTTACAGCTGCAGTGTCAGCTCAAGTGTAACCGACATCTGATGCTGTTACAGCTGCAATGTCAGTTCAAGTACAACAGACATCCAATGTTACAGCTGCAGCGTCAGCGCAAGTGTAACAGACATCTGATGCTGTTACAGCTGCAATGTCAGCAAAAGTGTGACAGACATCTGATGTTGCAACAGTTGCAATGTCAGGTGACATATTACAGGAATTTCCCGGTGCACAGACTTGACCAATAATGCTCGTGTTTCCATACTGGTGTTTACAGTATTAGGCAACCAATCAGCATGACTTCAGACACAATTTAACTTCAGTTAAATTAATTGTGATGCCAAAATATACACTGTCATCCAATCAGCATAAGATCTGTGGCTGTTTGCACCATTATTCGTTAAGAAACCTAAAAGCTAACAGAATTTAATGCTGTAGTTACTCCTGTAATAGTTCATTTTTAATCCTCATTAGCAACTAACTACTCGATTAATACAACGAGTCTTGGTGCATATGGCATTAAATTCTCACTAAGGGGAGATCACTGTGAAAAATTATATTTTTCACCATTAATATTGTGGGTTTTGGTGAGATGTCAAGTATAGCAAGTTCTTCATCATACTTGAGATAATGAGTGGTATTTCATGCAGTCCAAGACAAACCCTTCTGTTTAACAAATCTACAAATAAACTAGCAACTGCCAAAGAGTTATGAAACTGCACAACATGTGATTTGTACGTAGGATTTGTTAAGGTGTGACAGAAACGTTATGAATGTGACAACAGTCAAAATATGAGATTTGAGGTTGTCACACTGGTGAATATCCACACTAGCTTCCAGCATGTGACATCATGCACACTGATAGCAAGGTACCAACATTTCAGACAAACCTCTACCCTGAAGATGAGAGTAACAGGTTCTTCTGAAATGTTATGCACCTGCCTACACAACATTGTGTCACAGCCCAGCAGACTGTAAGCATAACCAAATTACTGCGTTGTGGAACCGAAGGCTTCTGTCTTAAACAGGAAATCAGACATGAATGCTACATTTCTTTCTATGACAACTATGTGTATAGATTCTTAAACATGTCTACCTGCGCAGGCAGGACAATGACACTGCCACTTTCAGGAGACATAGTGGGGGTGTTTGGCACTGGGATCTGGTGGATGGAGAATCAGAAAAATCATTCAAGTAATGACATTTTTATTATTTATGAACCTGTTGTATATAGACTCTCTATACTTCTATATGTCAAATATTTATACATTTTTCATTAATAAATACTAAACTGAAATGACTTGTATTTATTTTTGGAGAGAGACTTTTTAGCTTCAAGTGCCTGCATGTCACATGCACTAGTGCACTGCACTGCTGAGACATGCATGTGTGCAGCCCAGCAGTCCTAGCTTCATGTTGTAATAAATCCAGGAGCCAGCAATGCGATAGCAGGGGCCTTAAACCCCAAATTTTGGACTTTTAATAAGAGCTGCAGTCAAAACAAACTGCTGATCTGCAAGACGTGAGGCTCCCACAGCAGCACTGTCGAGGTTTCAGATCTTCAGCAAGGAAACTAACTAAACCAACTCCACGGAGCAGAGCCCTTCCTGAGAAGCTAAGAGGTCCTCAGCTAGTCAAGAAATTCCCTGCATTTTATGGAACCCGAAGGTTCATTACTGCATTCACAAGTGCCCGCCACTTGTCCCTCTCCTAAGCCACAACAATCCAGTCCCTGTGTCCCCACCCCATGTCTTGAAGATCCATTTTAATATTATCCCCATCTATGCCTAGGATTTTCAAATGGTCCCTTTCCCTCAGGTCTCCCCACCAAAACCCTGTATGCACCTCTCCTGTCTCCCATGCATGCCAAATGCCCTGCCCACTTCATTTTTCTCGATTTGATCACCCGAATAATATTTGGTGAGCAGTACAGGTCATAAGCTCCTTATTGTGTCTTCTCCACTCCCCAGTTACCTTGTCTCTCTAAGGCCCAAACATCTTCCTCAGCACCCTGTTCTTGAACACCTTCAGCCTATGTTCATCCTTCAGTGTAAGAGACCAAGTTTCACACACATACGAAACAAGAGGCAAAACTATCATTCTGTATATCTTAGCCTTCATATCTTTGGATAGCAAACTGGAAGACAAAAGATTCTGCACCAAATGACAGCAAGCATTCTCTGACTTCACCCTGCTCTTAGTTTCGTCACACATGGAATTTTGATTTGTCAGGGTGGTTCCCAAATATTTTATATGTTCCACCCTTTCAAAACATTTATTACTTGTCTTTATGTTGCGATTTTGTCCTGTATGCTGGTCTCAAGACATGAGCATATACATAGGTTCTTCGGAGATGTGATGCTGTAACTGTGGGTTAGCATTTCCTGATGTTTCAAAAGAATGTACTGCTTTCATCTTCAAAGGCCTCAGCAGTGGAAGGAGTCAACCATTGTTGCCATTTACAAGAAGGGTGACAAACCATTGTAAGACATATCACTTTTATCAACTATGTACAGAATTTTATACAAACACCTTATAAATAATTTAATAAATAACACAATGACATGGTATGGATTCATTTAATAATGAACTGATATAGAATTCAAAAGAAATTTCTGAACATGAACCTGAAATAAAGATAGCAAGAGAAAGACTAAGACTAAGATCAGAACAACAGTTCAGGAAAGATGTCAGGCAGAAATCATAAAGATGTCAGGCAGAAATCATAAAGAACATTGAAGTGAACTGGTGACAGTTTCTGGAAGACAAAGACAGATGGAGACACATGCTTGGCACACAGCTCACAGGAAGAGGATATGTCACAAAAAGAATAAGAAATGCAAAATTTGAGGTCCTCACAGCATTCTTTCTAAGAACTAAGGTCCTCTGGCATACAACACTCTGTCACTGGCTGAGTGGTGCCTGGCATTTCAAACAGACATTCCATCTGCATTATCAAGGGCTGAGGGGTCACTTGACCCTTGATAATGAAGGCACTACACTCCTTCTAAGTGCCAGGAACCACACACCCAGTGACACAGCATCACACCCCAGAATATGCCAATCCCAAGAAGGAGCAACAGTTATTTCTGTTGTGTATGGTTATTTGGTATACTACATTATTTCCAGGTTTAAAACTTCCCTCTCTTAATTATCTGATGTCTGAAACATATCTGAATATAATATACATATGAATGGCCAAACAAGCATTCCATTATATTTTTACCAGATAATAAAATCAAAAGCACCTGAGGGGTAGCCCAGTGCGACACCTGACAGGTGCTGCACTACGTTACACTGACACCAGTACTTTACATGCAGTATCTCCTCGTGCTTCACTGAGGTTTGCGAGTCACACTTAAGTAACTCACAACATCTAATGCTACTCACCACTCCATTAGACATACACATGGCTACTGTATTGTCATAATTGTAATCACAGTATCAAACATTTTAATCATTGCATTCCATACTGCTGACTGTAGTTCTCAAATAATGGCCATATTTTAGAATGTAACAAGTCTTCATTTAGAACACCTTAACACAATGTGTGTATACATTAGTTCCATAACATACAATTAAAGCTCTTTTCCTTTATCCATTAAAATATATACTGTAAAATATTAAGTACAATTAACATCAATAACAGCAGTAAAAATATATATATCTCTAACACAGCAATTCCCAAACTGTGCTGCATCGCAGATTCCAGCTGGGTTTTCTTGGCTTCTGCCATTACAGCATCAGTTTGGTAATCTGTTTCTGACAAGCGACAATCTGGACACGTTTTCATGTTCACCACTTACATGTCCCAATAATAAGATACACTGTTTTGCACAAACAAGCATAGTTCATACACATGGCCAGTCTAATGAACGGCCAGCTGGACAGCTGCCCAGGGTGCCAACTTAGAAGGCACTCTAAGATGTCACTGGAATAATCAGAAATATGGTGCTGGTAAACTGAAGTTTTCCACATGCAAAAGAATTTCTCCAAAAATGATCTGAAATTCGGAAACGTGCCCTAAAAAATGTTTGCCAGTCCTGTCCTAGAATGAGAAAGTTTAAAGAATATTGGTTTTAAGTGGCGTCAAATTAATGGCCTGTCTGGGGCACCCACATGTCTTGGACCTGCCCTGTTCACACAAGAATGCCAATCTTTCTCTTCATTATTCTTTGTACGAAGATTTTTGTCAGATAACTTTCACTACAACAGGTAATTGGTAAACACTACACCAATGAACATGTAATAAAAGTGCATACTAATTTCTTACTGTTTCTGTTACAGATTTGCTGACAACAATTTATGAATTACTCTTCCGTACAGAGTTCTTCAAGTCTGGAGCTAATTACTGCACAGCGGACGGCATCATCAGTCACTATGCACTGATGCTGCTCGGAGCAGGTTTGTTGATTCTCTAAGCAGGTTCTGCTTTACACAGGACACCCTGTACTACATGTTAATGGCAGAGCACAAGGGAAGACAGGAGAAACACTGTTAAAATATACAATGCAGGAGACCTGTTCAAAAAGTTCTCAGATTGAGTAAATAAAACACACGTACCACATAAATGTGAGTCCCGCCCCATTAACATCACGATTCCAGTGACACTTCTGTTGTCCCCAGCATTCCATACACGATTTGGAAAAAATCTGGATTACCTGCTGTACCATTTTACTTGCATTTCCAACACTGATTCAAACTGATGTACTTATAAATTAACTTCCAACTTTGCAAACAAGAAAGTGTCTGCTGGAGAGAGATCAGATCTCTACGGTGGCTGTGGAACAACCGGAATTTTGTTTTTTGTGATACACTTCTGGATGGACTGCACTGTGTGCACACAAGTATTGTTGTAGTGAAGAAACCAGCCGTGTTCCCCCCATGCTTCCTCTCGTTTATTTCACATTACTTCCCACAGATGACATAAAGGGACCACGTAAAGTTCTGAGTTCACTGCTTGACCTCTAGGAATGAACGCATCATGCACCAAACCTCAATATTTGAAGGACACACTGAGTACGGTCTTCACATTCAATCAGCTCTCTCCCACTTTTTGTGGTCTTGGGGATGACCTTAACTTTGACTCTTACAACTGATGCTTTGTTTTGACATCATACCCACAGGCCCACATCTGATCACCCACAATAATTAATCTGATAAAGTTCTTGTCCACTTCAGCTCATTGCGAAGGTCTGTGCAAATGTCCCATTCATACTCTCTCCGCTCTACGGTAAGAAGTCATGGGATGCAGGTGCAGAGACACTCTGCAAACCCAACAAGCAGTCAAAATTACGAAACACATCCTGCAGATATTCACACACCTTCCACCATTTCTAGTACCATTACTCATCAACATTTATGCAGCGAGGCATTGACTGCATTGATATTTACATCATCAAGGTGCATGGACAGCCAGAATGATGGTTTTCTTCCTACAATCCTCAAACACTTTCAGAACATTTGTACCATTCAAATGCTGTTGACATATGTAATGCTTCATTGCCAAACGCCACTTTTAACAAACTCTACATTTCCTGAGCAGCTGTCACCATTCTGTAACAGAATTTCACGCATATGTGTTGTCGATCAAGAACATTTTTTAAAAACAGTCAATGTCATACTTCCTTTAAATCAAATAACTCTCTGTAGCCCACAGTACAACACGCTACACTCAAACTAGAGGGAGGTGGTGCGCACGTTCTGAGAACTTCTGGAACAGATGTTGTACATACTATGATGGTAAGGTACATGTGGTCATGGCCAGTCACCAGTCATGGGATCTACATGCACTGTGACGGTAACATGTGGAGGGATATTCCGGTGAATGTAAGTGAATATTAATAAAGTCAAAGTATTAAAATGAACTCAGACACAAACTTTCACTATTCCTCTTACTACAACACACAAACTTCAGGATATCTAATCTGTGAGGCTCTTATGATAGTGACCAAACCTTCAAAATTACTGTCACCTTTGACGAGAATTGTGCAGTTTAGCAAACAGGTGCCACACTATGAGTGAGCTGATTAAATTTGGTGCAAATTACTGCAACACACTGACATAAAATTGTGGAACAGCAACATAAGTTTTGTAATGTTTATGAATTACTCATGTATAATATACTCTACAATGAAACTATTATTAGAATTCACACAGGCCTATGAAAATAAATTTCTGTTTATGTTTTAAAACTTGTTTATTCACACGCCACTAAACACCACACAGGTCAGAAAAACGGACATCCAGAATGTACCCTGAAAAACAGAGACATCAGTTCCTCTAAAGTGCTGGTGACATCTGCAAAAGACATCATGTTACACCTTAGAAGAACAAAATATTAGTATTCAATGCTGTGAGAGTCTAAAATTTCACACTGCGTACAGCTTCACAGGAAACAGAAAAATCATGACACCAGATTTACACAAGCCATCTTCCCAGCACTGACAAATCACTTTACTTCCTCCTTGCTGGATATCCGCTCCTTACTGTACTGCTATTTCAAATTTCAACATAATACTTTTGCAAGTAACTACAGTACCAAAAAATGCAAATAAAATGACTTAAATTCATACATCAAATATAATTTTACATTTTATATGTTCTGTATGATTTTTGGTCATTTTATGTGCATTTGTTGGTATTGTCATTACTTGTACAAAAAATGCACACAGTACATAACGTCAAATATTTTCAGTTGTGGTAAATATGAGTACCAAGTTGAAATAAACATGACACACTCATGTTAAGCGTACTATAATGGAATACAATTTATTTCAACACTGCAGCCATCTTGAGCAGGAGTGCGGCAGCAGGCACCTGCATACCAAACTACACACCAGTACGTCCCAGGAGACAGCACACAGAACCTCAGAGCTCAATGATAATAGAACTAATTCTAATATCTATAGAATACATTCAGCCAGATGGAAAAGCAATTGCATTCTTCAGATATCTCAGCTACTCACACACATTTATAACAGTACTGAACACAGAAAATGGATGCAAGTGTCCTCATTTGCTTTATGTACTGTTGCTAAACCATTCACAGATTTCTCCAAAACTGTATGCCCTATGCAACAGCCACTTCATACAAATGGTACACAACAATAAACAAAAACCAGCACCTCCACTTAGTTTGCTGCTTCGCTGCCTGACTGTCAAACCGTCACCTGAACATTCTGTACCATGTTGCTCCATTCAACTTTTGACGGTACCAAATAAAAAGCAGGTGAGATTTTAGAGCCACATGGGCACTGACAACCTGAAAAATAAGTCATAATATTTAGGCCTTTGCAGTCCTCACCTGGCATCAGTCTGTTTTTTATACTTTCTGCTAAAGCCGTACGGGTCAACCTGAATAGATTTTGGCAACTAATTTGTACTAGTCTGAAATGAAACTGCGTCATTATTTCCTTTCAAAGGTAACCATACCCAGTGGAATGATGCTGGGAGTAAAGACTTGAACTGCAAAAAATTGGTGGAAAGGAAGAATAAAGGGTCAATAAGACAATACCTCTTCCTTCCCCACACACTATTGCAAAGATGCATGTAAATTTTATGTATTATTCTAGCCCATGTCCATTGTACACAGAGTTGCCACAATATTCACACGCTTCGCCACGGCCTCTTATTGGGCATTTCTTTATTGTTATAGCAAATCATGCATTAATTTCTTACATCACAGTCCTGTCATCTGGTTGTGTTAACTTGTATTATATGCTCTAAGCTCAAATATTTCTTCAGCCTCAGCTCACACCTTGCAGGGAACACAGACAATGATCAACTGTGTCCTTGGCCTCAGTGCATGCCTCACAGAGAACATGCCAATCAATAACTATGGCACTTCATGCACTGTGCACAGGAGGTATGCTCCGATCCTGTGGCCAATTTTCATTATATTTGGCACAGCACAATACAAAATTATCCTAAAACTACGACAAAAATTTCAAACTCCTACCTCCACACCACCCCTACAGCAGGAGAATTGAAATTTGTAATTCCCATATGACAAAAGTTCAACAAAACCAAGTTTAAGTAACTGAAGGAACTGTTGCAGCATGGCTTCACTATGACTTAAGGGAAGTTAATGAACAGTCCTTCTCTACCAGTAATAAAACTTGCTTAAAACTTGTGACACTCGAGCTGCTCACTGCTCAAGTGACTAAATTCAGTCTTTTCTAATTTTAGATTCATTACAACATTATATTCAACTTCATACATGTTATATTCAGTCATAGGAATTGAGGGTCTAAGAGTGCTTTCTCTAAAGATTCAAGTCTCCCAGGATATGTCAGTGTCACTGGGCAAGTGGCATCCAATTATTTTAAGGATTAAAGTGCCTTCTAGATATCAGGACCTACCTGCCCAGTGACACAGCTTCACATCCCAGAAGACCTGAATTTTCTTAAAAACTTGTCATCTATATGGACAAAAAATTACCCATAATCCAGCTGAAGGATCCCAACTTGGACTTGCATTTTGGGCAATGTATTTTCCCTTGTAGTGACTGCGTGATGGACGGCATCCAAGCGAGTGGCTCCACAAAGTATGTCTCTAAACACAATGTCATTGAATCTCTGTCTTGAGTTGACCACTTCTTATCTGTCCACACTGGCTTTTCTTTTGGTACGTGAGGTAACACGTTTGATGCAGATGCCACAATGCGCCTGAAAGCACACCTCACCCTCTTGCACTGATTTTTAAGACAGTGAATTTAACAATCATCAGTCAGGTGCTACATCAAAGTGACAGAAAGAAGTCCAATGGATTGACCATCTCCAACTCTCTCCTGAGCCATCATGCAGTGCTGTTACCCTTCACTACAAGCACACTACAGTCCAACCTGACAGCCATCCTGTCCACATGAATACAGTTTGCTACATTCTAAGTGGCACCAGGCCACGTTTGTCTCCAAGAACTTCAGCTTTCTCTTGCCAGTATCATTCAACCAGTGCTCCATACTCATTCAGTGATCAAACTCTGGTGTTGCATTATACCAGCAACTGTCAGCATTGTTAAACACAACCCTTCCCCCCCCCCCCCAAACAAAAATCACTTCTGGCTCGTTCATAAAAGCC
The DNA here is from genome assembly GCA_013340265.1 of Coptotermes formosanus. Classification (NCBI taxonomy): domain Eukaryota; kingdom Metazoa; phylum Arthropoda; class Insecta; order Blattodea; family Rhinotermitidae; genus Coptotermes; species Coptotermes formosanus. The sequence goes on along the minus strand of BLKM01000832.1, from coordinate 1,059,702 downwards.
ACAGGGGGCTGAATGGCATTAGACTTAAAGGCAGCGTGTCAGTCATTCTTATAATCCACAGGACTTCTTTCTACAGAGCCATTTTTAAGTTTAAAAAGAAATAATTCCATACAAAGGTGTGACAGACACTGGGTTCTCACTAACTCCATAAAAGTGAATCTGTGAAAAACACAATGTGGAGTTATAAACACCACTTCATATGACAGCATATGCAAGAGACATGAGAAACAGACACTTTTGTTTCCCAGTCACAGAAAAATATCATCTTTTAGAAGAAAAACAATACTCTGGTGGGAAATGCTTGGAAAATGTATTGACAAACCTAACCTGCTCTTGACTAAAAATGCCTCCAACATGATGGCCATATGCCTGAACAGCAGTACATGTCCAAAACCCGAGGCACAACTTTTTTATGTTTCCACTTAAAACTGTGCTTCTTCTTCATCTTGTCATCAACAGAGAGCAGCCATATGCCCTTCTATGGTCTTGTTTAAACCAAACAATGCATTTTATTTACTGATTTACACCAAACAAATATAAAAACAGGATAACACAGCAACAGAAGGGGGTCACTGCTATTTCACTGAGGTACCTGTAATGGCTGGTACAGTTCTATTTAAAGAATGTTCAAGGGGTTAAAATTATCATGCTGACGAATATTATCAACAACATTTTTAAGTGTGGTCATAATTTACTGCATACCAGACGGTCAACAATACTGAACACAAATAGCATCAACTGTATTTATTTTCAATACTGTCACCTATAACATGCACTGGTGTGCTACACACAATACGTAAGGCAAGTTAACCTACAGTTTGTTCCTTTCCCAGATTTGAACTCTCCGCACAAGCAACTACACACCTGCACTTCCGACAGCGATATACAAGAGGTTCAGGTCTCACTGTGATGAGTGATGGATCAGCCTTCACTACATCCATACAACTCTGTGGTAAAATTTTGGCTGAAAAAGGAAAAACCAAAGGTCCTTAATAACCCTAAAATATTCGTACAAGATAAAAGTAAAGTAATTGCTGTCCACACCATGAAGGCATAAGGGTGAGTGGAGGTATAGCTCCACACATTCTTAACCTTGGCACTACATACAGGTGAACAGTCAGCTTCAAGCCTTGGTCACTTTACTCCCTGGGAAACAACCCACAGTAACCACTGAATAGGAGACTGGGTGGGTCCCAGAGCCAGTCTGAGCATTTTGGGGAAGGGGAAAATCTGTCGCTCTTGCCTGGAGTTTAACTGTGCTGTCCTAGCTGTGTTGTCTGCAGTGCAGTCACTATGCTTCCTGAGCCATCCTGGCTCCCAGCTGTACGCACTTAAAGACAGATACAAAAGCACAGCAACAGAACAAACAGCAACAAACATCACATTTTGAAAAACACAGTTGAAGACATCACAAACAAAATTCACAAGTAAACATGGAAGCAACATAAAACTGGAGAAAAAAATCACACGGAAATAAGGAAACATATGGATAAAATAAAAATGCCCAAATAATTTTACAAATTTATAAAAACCGTAGTTTCAATGTTTAATATTAGTATTATACATTAATTAATTTCACCTTATATCAAGTATGTCATCATGACAAATCATGAAATAAAGGTGCACCAACTTCTGTAAAAACCAATACAGTATGTGCTGAACCTGATGCATTTACTGTTCACTGCACATGCTCTTCCATTACTGTGACTTAAACTTAAACAGTGTAACAACACCACAATTGAAACAACTATGATAAATCTGACAGCAAGATCATCGCTGTGTGATGCTACAAGTGGTAGCTACATACGTGACACACACTACAGAATAATAAAGTCCTGTAGTGCTAGCACTGTGCTATTAGTTGGAATAAAATTTAAGTTAAATGTTACATACCATTACAAATAGTTACTGCTCACCATCAACATATTAGCCTTGCAATTTAATAATTCTGTTTTCATGTTTTTGTACTCACAGATGTTTTTAGCTTGATTAGCACCTATAATTTTTATCTTACACATTCTGTTGTATTGCATAAATACACACTGTATTTACCTGAATATAAGATGAGAACTGTTGCCTACTTCATAGGCTGAAGCCCAACAGGGGGCCACATTAGAAATGCACATAAGGTTAAACACATTCGGTACACGCATTTTCCTGGAAACTGAAGATTGTGAAGAGCGGTCATCTTATATTCTGGCAAATTATGGTATAACTATGGGACATCATTCAACAAACACAATATTAATACCTTTCTTGACTTGATCAGCTGCTATCTGTAACCTGTACATGCGGAACTGTATATTGGTTTTATCCACCTGCCAATTCATTGTTTCATACAGACGTAACTGTGAGATGAACCCTGGGTTTGGCCCAACAAACCTACGTTTAGATTTTAAACTGCAACAAAATTAAGACAAAATTAATCACTCTAAAGAAGAGCATGTTTTGCAAAGGCTATAAATCTGTTATTGGAGATTCTGATTTACTGCTGCACACATAAGGGTGGAGGTCCTCAGGACGCAGCCTGTAACTGGGAGCATGGGTACAAATGGTCTGAAGCAACATGATGCCTGTCTTCAGGGAAGTGATGGTGGCAACATGTTTGTCTGCAGCTCTAGTAAGCACACAGCAGACTACATTCTACGTGATGCTGTACACGGCCATGTGTTCAATGGCTGACGAAGATGTCAGGTGTGCTGGCATCGCAAACACAGTAATCTTATTTTATAAATAAAAACCAACAAATGCAAAATTATGTAATCTATACCAATCCATACCAATCTATTCTACTCCTCTGACATGTTTCAGTGTGTTCACCAACATCAGGGAGGCACACAACATATCATTATACAAAACATAAAATTAATAAAATGTGATATTGATACTGGTTCTAAAAGTCTTTTATTTCATCTTGTTATCTTGAGTCAATGATGTTGTGGTGATTTGTTGAAGATAAAGGTTGGATGGTGGAACTATGCAGTTGTTTGAATATATATCCAGTTTACGTTGGTAACTATGTGTATAGATTGACGTCATGCAGCAGACTTTCAGAACCAGTATCAGTATCACATTTTATTGTCAGTGCATGGAGATGAATAACGTAAAAGAACAGTAATCTTAGTACACATTACTTCACAGGTGGCAGGGAACAATTCCCTCCAACTGCCATCTGTATAAGAAACATGTCTTTGTAACACACAAGGCAAACAGCCCACAGCAGTGATGATTTCTGTCACTTATAGTGGTAAAAGGCCATATCACATCTCCACTGCTACGTTTGCTGCACTTACAGAAGCAGGGATCTCATTACAACAGCACAGTACAGTACCACAGCAAACATTTATTGCTGTTGTCACCCTGCAGTGGCATGTTTTGAGTGATACTTGTCTAACTGCTTTAACAGAGAGGCAGAGAGGAAGTGGGAGACAAATTACAACAAAATGGCCAAGGGGATGGAAAAAATAACATGAGGATGGAAGGACATAAGGATAGGAAAAGGATGAACAGGAGGACTACACAGGATGAGGAATAACAAGGTACACAGAAACTCTGAACTGGATATTCAACATGACATACTAGAATGAAATAAAACTCAGATGTCAGAGGGTGTCCATCATAATTACGGTGCAATATTATTAACCATCTGTATTCTCTTAAACCTATCCAAAAAAAACACAACAAATCATGATGGTACACTATATTCTGTCCAGAACTGAATATTAGTCGTGGTACCTACCGTTCCAGGGCATCCTCAAATGACAGTTCATATTTCTTCATAATATAGGCTACGACGACTGTTGCACTGCGGGACACACCAAAGTAACTGAAATGAGAAGCATTATAAACATGTTCAGTTCTCCTCTGTTTGCATTTAACATAAACTGAATTCCCCATCCATGACAGCAGCTCCACCTGTAACGTGTTTAACAAATGGCTTTGGTGACACACAATGTTATGTACTACAGGATTACATGCATACATTTAAAACTGTGCCAAACCAGAAACCACAAAATGAGGCATGCACAATTTGGGACACTCAAGGGTGAAGGTAATGCAAGAGTTACAAAAATCACCACAGGCACCTAGACAGCAGTGCTACTGATGCACATGTTGGCATTTCCCAACTACAAACAATTCCTTGGGCTGCTGCCTGAATCACTGTACCACACCCTCCAGCACATCGTCATCTGGTGTGAACCTGCAGGTTTTGAGGGCTGTATGCTGGATGTCTGAGCACCTGCCATCGCATGGCATTCAGTACGCTCTGCCTCTGTGGACTACATGGCAATGGGCACTGTCATACAACAGGATGATGCCCTCAGTGAGTTTACCATGATATTTATTCTTGATGGTGGTGGCATATTTGAAGTGTCTGTCATTAACATTTTGCACATACTGTGTCATTACATGATCCGAAGTGCAGAAACAGGGCTTCTCTCATGGTCCCACTGATCCTGGTTTGATGGACTCACCACCTGGTGTGCCATCTTCAAGCTGCACGGCTACCAAAGCAAGAGCACAGCCACACCATCGATACAATTACAACAGACATGTTTCAGTTGTGCACCCCTCACACGTTACATTTCACTGGACATAAAACATAAATGTGGGTCCTCAAAACACACTGAAAGTTTTGTCAGTTGCTCTGAATGCCTGTGTCAGTTCTCTTGACCATCTTTTGATCAAACACAGAGATGCAAAGTACTGTGTTTCCTGTCGGAGCTGTATTACATGCATACACATTCTACGCAATATAAAGCTTACCAGTGTACTAAAACAACCCCCTGCTCCTGGCCTGCCTTAATAAACTCTGAAGTATTTTCAAAGTGTGTCAGCAGATCTTCTCTCGGAGTATCAGTCACTGGAAGCAGTGAAACAAGTAACTTTAAAGGATGTACAGTCTCTGATACACTAAGTCAATCTTCAGCACTGCTGTACACAAAATCATGCCAGCACAATAACATTTTCAAAGTCCTGTAAGCAGGAAAGCCAATAAGAAAAACAGAAACCACATTTGGTAGCAATAAAACCTTCACTGTAATTTCTTACAATCAAACACAGACAGACAGACAGACAGACAGAAGAGAACAGTAAACGAACATGGGAGAAAGGACGGAAGGATATGAAGGTATGGCAGGAATGAAGGGGGGTGGAGGCTGAAGATACAATGGAGATGTTTTCCTGAAAATGCTAAACTTATGTATGCACTAAAATGTTAAAATCAGATGAGATGCGTCAGTGATTCAAATGACTTCCTCCTTCATTCCACCACAAAATAAGCAATGTGTGTTTGCCTTAGATGACCATACACGTTAGTGCTAAAAGTTCATGTGGCACATACAGGAAAGAACAGAAATGCTAGAGTTTTGGACGGGAAAACTGAGGGAAGAAATCGCTTGGAAAACACAGGTGTAGATGGAAGGATAATACTAACATGGATGTTAAAGATGTAGGGTGGGAAGGTGTAGAATGGATTAATCTGGCTTAGAATAGGGGCAAATGGCAGGATGTTATGAACACAGTAATGACCCTTTAGGTTCCAAAAAATGTGAAAACTTGATTGATTAGATGAAGCACAATGAGATTCTCAAGTAGCACTCTGCTCCATGGAGTCATGTAGTTAGTGCTATAAGTCACTGCAACACTGTAAGCATTTGTTATTCCACTCTGACATTTATGCTGCACTTTAGAACTCACTCTTACAGTTATGTTATATTTAATGTTTAAAAAGAAAAAAACATAAAGAGTTTCCATTATATTTTCAATGGGTGTTAACACCAGTGTTCAGTACGAAACACACGACTGTAATGCAATGGAGTAGAGAAAATATTCAAGTACACACAAAACACAAAAGTGCTCAGTGTATCTCTGTTTTCAAAGCTCAGACATTAAAAAAACCCACCTTGCAAAAATTTAGTTTTTATTCCTGGCAGCATTGTTATTTTCCTCGGCAAGGGGCAGGAATCAACAGTAAGAATATGGTTGATACGATGCAACTCTAACACGACAACATCCGTAGCTGCAGTTAAATTGCCTGCAACAGCAACAGAGCAACACAGAACTGACATCAGACACGCACCATCACTAATCCTGTGCACGCATAACAAAATATTTCAAACCACTACTTCGAAACTTATACTATACACCCACAAACATCACTGTAATCCATTCCTTAAACAGTCAAATTCTTTATGACAGGCTGCAAATTTATTATAAACTGGGTCATATCTGTTTCCAAAATGCTGTGCTCATTTTTTTGTACTTCTGAAACACAACATGATGCACATAGTCCAAAAATTAGGTAGTTCTAAATGTAAAGCCCAGAAATTTCCAACAGCTATAAAAGTAAGGCCTAGAGGCTGTGCACAGCTCTATCAGGCATGGGAGGTTCCTCCCCACCTTTTTATCTGAAGGCAGAAACAACCCAGTTTCAAACACGTTACATGCATTTTTGTATATCTGAAACATTGGACAGAGCTAATGTATAACAGTTTAGCACATTATTTACCAAGTGTTACCAAACTGTTTGCACTTGTTTACTCACACACACGCACACACCAACAGCACACATGTAAGTGCAGTGACAGTAACATTCGAGAACAAACTTAACAACCAACTCATACCATATAACTAAATTTGTGCAATGCTATTTGCATATTGTGTAACAGAACATATCTTGGAAGCATGTTGTGTACCAAAATAATAATTCAACAATTCACAATCATTTACTCACAAACAATGTAACAAACAGCTGCATGTGTAGAGAAAGCAATATTTAAGAATAAATATGACAACACATTAATACTACACACCTGACTCTGTGACTTGCTACTTGATTCTCGTGAACACAACTGCCTTGAAACCCGTGCCCCACCTTGATTTATACATGCAAATCCAAACCATAACTTTGGGGCACTACATACAAAAAACTCACACGATTGCTTTCTGTCTTCTGTTCACTTATGCTGCCAACAGTGACTTGAAACTACCACATCCATCATCTAATACAGTAAGAACTGTGCATGACGCAGTATGAAAACAACACAGACATTAAGGCATGTGTAATGATTACATTTGCACATTTGTTTATAAATATCGTGTTTCATAAAGTCAGTAGTACCTGATAAGGTTAGTCAATGAAGAATTGTGAACAGTTAAATGTTACAGAAAAAAAAACTGCTGTAAATAATCATACATTACTTGGAACCTCAAAGATGGGCACAGTTCAAAAACTGACTGGTTTTAAGCGTGATACACCTACAATCATGCAAAACCTACATAACCAGACACTGCAGAACAGTCTGAGTGGTCCTAAGACAATTTAATCTATCAACAACCTATCAAACACAACCAAGATGGACCAGTGAGAGAGCAAAAATGGTCACAGAACATAGCACTGGAGGAGAAGAAAACAGCATTCTGCCCCTAACCTCAAAGTCAAATTGTGAGTAATCATACTCAATGCTGAAATATATGCACTTTCTCCGGTCTCCATACATGCTGCAGATCCTTTGCAAGGAACAAGTTATCATCTGCATTCAACACGGGCAAATTTATCGACATGCTGACTACATGTGTTTGTTGCAATTATACACCACTGAGAAATGAAAGTTCTGTAGTCAATGTAATTAACATAATCTTTTGTAATACAAACATTCTGCACAATAAGCCTTAGGCTGGGGTGCATCCGGGGCATAAGCTGACGGGCCCTAAAGAAGAAGAAGAAGAAGAAGAATACAAACATTCATATCCTGCTGAAAGGAACACACCTGGTCTCCTGTATCCTGGGCCACAAACATTTCAATAATGCACTGGCCTAACACAATATACATACCAATGAACAAACCGGGCTCTATACAATCTAGATTTGTTGGCCCCGCATCAAAATCTTCGCGTTCAAGAACTGGTGATTCTCTTTTTTTGACACTCAGTTTCTTAGAAGCACCGTGCGAACTCATCTTTCAAGCCCTGTCTTGAACGCCTTACGCCGGATAAACAATCACGACACATTCACGTATACCCTGCACCTAATACGAAATATTGTATTTACATTTTCATGTTGACCTCAGTTTCACAGACTAGACAATTGTTCTAGCTATAATTATACTTGTATTTATTTTTCGAAATGCATGTGCCGATCGATTCCGTACGAATACGAAATTTTGAATGTGACATTTGATGTCTACAGTGTTGGTTATCATGATATTCCCTCCACGTACATAAAATATCTTCTCTGAAATATAAATTTTCATCGTATTGCTCTCGAATGTTTTAGTGCTTCTGCACTGACTTCAATAACTCAGTAGCTCTCCCCTAATATTGTTCTTGCAGTTTCAGTTGCACAATAATGTACTTTAGGCAAAACGAAGAAGTGTTCGCGGCATTCCTCTTTAACAGCTTCACCCTTACAGATGGAACCGATAAGTAGTCCCCAAACGTCGGTAACTAACGACCTATTTTGGGCTACGTAAAATCCCACAAGCACGAATATCTCGTGTACACCGCTGCGAAAGCCTGAAATGACGCAATTTCACAGCAACTTTATATTCGTTAATATAATACCTGCTTTAGACGAAATTTAAACTAACGTTTATCGGTTATCTTTAAAACAGCATGCTGTGTAACAATTGTGTTAGCTTACGCGAAAACAAATAAACCCATGGACTGTTTTTACGATACGTGTTAGGACTCGTGCCTGGAACATGCCGGCAATAATCGTTTTTTCCACATAGCGGGAGGGTTGAGTCAGTGGTATTTACCTACATTCGTTAGATTGGCGCCCCTGTTACTCCGGAGTTTGTATATCTAGCTACCAGAGTGTGTTGATGTCGGTAGATGATTGCGGTTGAAGTAGTGTCGTGGTATTTCATGATCGTATTTGAAGTGTAAAGTAAAAGTCGTCGGAGATTTTAGGTTGTTACAGTCTGCAGATGAAGATCCAAGTCTCCTGGGACGTTACGCCTTGCCAGCTGGTGAGTAGTTACTGATGTATGCAAACTTTTATTTCAGAAATTTTGCTATTTGTATTCCCGCCAAGACTTCCAGAGGTGCCGCATTGGGCCGTGAAAGATCGTATCAGTGACAGCCTTGACATGCTGTCTGTATACTTCCTTGCACTGTCATGCAGGAATATTTAGCTCGGATATACGGCAATTATTAATTGCAAATATTTGTTTTATGAGTCACAAATGGGTATTTTGGCTTAGGGTCAATTGTACCAGGGTCGCCAACGTAGACAGCATCACCCCAAGAAGATATCTTGCCTCTATATATATATATATTCGAATACACTAAGTAAACATAATTAGTTTGATGGTTGGTGTGTTCAGGAATCAGAATTTCTTTCAAATTATAAAATAAATTTAGGCCTTAGGCTTGTATGCATGCATGCGTGTGTGTATGCGTGTGTTGGTTTGTTGGTGGCAGGGAGATAATGCACAAAAATCAGTACTGGCGGTGATGGTGCTAAGTGCTTTCGAAAACATGTTGCTGTGACAGATAGCAGGCCATGTCTTTCGCGAGTCGGTAGGTGCTGCCATCTATGAGCATCAATGAATACTGATGCATATTGTGCATGCGACATGTACCATGTAGATTTTTCGTTTTCATTTTCATTTTCATTTTATTTATCCATCCAGTCATACATGTGACACTAGACACGTCAAATTCAATACATAATCATAAATACATAAAATTTTTGTTACCAGTGTGCGTTACAAAGAGATGAACATTACAATGCATCAATACCATGACATGGAATACAACAGAATAAGATATAAAACCACTATCAAAGCCAAAAAACATTAAATAGTATTTTCAGTAATAGAGTGGTAGAAGTATTAAACTAATAAAACATACCATCGAGTGGCCATCACAGGGCATTAGTAGGACAAATATTCATCCACTGCATAAAATGTCTGTTGTAGTGAGAAGTGCCTGAGTTTTTTTTAAATCCTGTAGTTTTTCTAATTTCTTTATTTCATTTGGCAGTTTATTATACAATTTTATTCCCATGTTTACGCTACTATTTTTAAAAAGAGTTGTTCTACAATATTGAACATGAAAATCAGACTTTTGGCACGTAAAATGAGCATGCATGTCTTCATTACCTATCATCTTTTCCAAATTAGATTTTACATAACACACAACTTCACGTATATACATACATGGCAATGGAAGTATACCAAGCTCCCTAAATAGATTCCTACAAGAAGCGTGTCGGCTCACTTTACCTACAATTCTTATCGCTTTCTTTTGTGATTTAAAAATCCTTAAACTTGCCAGATTATCACCCCATAAAGTCAACCCATATCTCAAGTGAACATGAAAGTGTGCAAAGTATACAGTCCTTAAGATGAGTGTACTTGTAACAGTCTTTAAAGAATTAATTATATAATAGCTTGTATTTAGTTTTGAACTTAAATATTTAATATGACTATTCCATTTCATATTTTTGTTAATATATACACCCAAAAATTTTGATTCTGTATTGTATGAAATGTCTGTTCCTTCAAAAATAATACCAGGGAGTGGAGGATTTTTATTTTGCGTGACATGAAAGGATAGTGCCAAAGTCTTTTCAGCATTGACTACAAGATTATTCAGTCTAAACCATGTCTGCAATTCATTCATAACATTATTTATTTTATACTGAAGATTGTTAATATTTTCCCCTGTCACTAATATGTTTGTGTCATCCGCAAATAACAATTTTCGATCCCATAATATTTAGAGGTAGGTCATTTATAATAATGAAAACAATACTGGACCTAGAATTGAGCCCTGTGGCACTCCATGATTAATTCCCCTTATAGTTGAAAGACATGTCCCTGCTTTCGTGCCATTTATTTCCACACACTGCTTCTGATGCGATAAGTAAGATTCAAACTATAAGTCTGCCACCCCTCTAATTCCATAGGAGTCCAGCTTCAATAATAAAATTTTACGATTTAGTACACCATAGGCTTTTGTAAGATCCAAAAAAATTCCAATTGGATTCATCTTTCTCTCTATAGCTTCCTGTATACTTTCAATAAAAAATTGTAATGCTGTTTCGGTTGACCTGTTTATCCTGAAACCATGTTGTGCCTCAGTTATAATTTTATTCTGTTCAATAAATGGTATTACTCTATTATACATTAATTTCTCTAACAATTTTGAAAAAACGGATAACAAAGCGATTGGCCTATAGTTTCCGATGTCTTTCCTCTCCCCTTTTTTATACAGTGGTATAACCTTACCCACTTTCAGTTCGTCTGGGAAAATGCCCGATTCTAAAGATACATTCTAAATATTAATGAAAGGTCTTTTCAGCACTTTTATGCATTGTTTTACCACACAGTCAGGTATTTCATCAATACCAGCTGATAGTTTACTCTTAAGAGCCTTTGCACCTTTTTCCACTTCATTTTCTGTTATTGGAGATATGAATATAGTATTAGTATTCACTTTTATTTTTACATGTTGACTTATAGGATTGGTCGTTCTAGACCATTTCTCTTTACCAGTTCTTCAGAAATTTTAGAGAAGTAGGAATTAAATAATTCAGCCACACTGTGGATGTGTAATATCTTCAGAGTTCCAATTTAATTTAATGTCTAGCTTATTTGAAGAGGTTTGCCCACTTTCCCTATTTACAATCTGCCATACAGCTTTCATTGTATGTTTTGCATGTAATATATGCCTATCATTTTCCCTTATTTTCGCCTCCCTGATTACTCTTTTGTATATACGTCTATACTTATCAATATATGTTTTTACTTCTACTGTAAGATTAGGTAGTTTCTGTAACATATTCAAAAATCTAATTTTTTTGCTAGACGTTATTATAGCTTGAGTGATCCATCCCTTCCATAATGGTTTCTTCCTATGCCTGAGCTGTAGTGGAAAAGCTATGTTGAACTGATATAAAACTAAATCCATAAAAGCCTTGAACTTAGCATTTACTTCTGTTTCTGAAAATACTTCCTGCCATGAAAGTTTTTCTCATAAACTTTTAAATTCCCTGATATTTTCCTCTAAGAAGTACCGTTTCAGAACCTGTTGATCTATATCTGTGTGGTTCTGAAACAATACAGGTAGCAACTGGGCATGATGGTCTGATAATCCCAAATCAACTACTGTAGTAGGTTCCATATAATGCTTCATATTTATTATCATTACATCTATCAATGTGCTAGTACTTTTCGTTATTCCAGTAGGTGACTGAACTGTATTTATCAGATTATACCATAACAGTAAGTCCTTTAAATAATTTAGATCACCATTATCACTGAGGGAATCAATATTCCAATCCCCACAAAGGATAAGAATTTTGTCTTTCTTGAGTAATTTCTGAATGACTGTCTCTAACTTGTTTAAAAATTTATCAAACTCCTTAGGAGATCTATATATACATACTATAAGTAATTTATATTCAGGCAATTCAATTAATGACATTTCAAACATTTTTTCTTCACTAATGCCTGCAGAACAACTTATTTCTTTTGTTTCAAGACCATTTTTTACATAGATACCAGAGCCTCCATGTTCACTACTATTCCCACAAAATGCTCTTACTAACTTAAAATCAGTAATATTTGTACAATTTAATTTCAGTTCACTCTGCCAGTGGCCTGTGAGGCATATTACACTGACGGGCTTTAGCTCAGAGCATAATAGAACTTCCAGTTCAGTTGTTTTAGCTGTAAAACTACAAATATTTTGATGGAGTACAACATTTTTTTTATTCTTGCACTCCTTATTATTGTTAGCTATAGGTAATACTATGCTTTTGTTATCAGGTCTGTTGTCCAAAAAAAATCATCACTTCTAGTTACTGGCTGTTTCCCTTTCATTCCTCATGTTCTTGATTGTGTCTCCTTTCCTTTTGCCTTATCTCCTTCCTGATCATTATCCATAGACTCCTGTCTCCATTTCAAGGTGATGGGGGGAGTCTGTCTTACTAAGAAGGTTTTCCTAATATGTTGTGTTATTCTCCGAGCCATTAGTTCTTTCCCCATTGTATTCACATGCATTCCATGCTTCGTAAAATACTCTCTATGGACTTCACTATCTATGATCTTTACGTACTCAAATGCTTTCATCCTCTTATATAATTTTCTATTATGTATTGTCACCTCATTATTCACACATGATGTAGCTGCTAGGTCATATCTCTGTGGGGCATTCACTATAAGAATGTTAGTGTGTTTCCTTTGTTTTACAAAGTTTGATATGAGAACAATACCCTTTTCTGACTCATTTTTTGCTATATTATTAGTGCCTCCCAAAACTACCACAACGTCTTCCTTTGTCAGTCCATCAATCTCCTTTCGTGCTGTATCTGTGATTACCTCTAATCCCGCTCCTGAACTAACATAGCCAGTAACGTAAACATTTTCCCAAGGTTTTGATTTATTTCGGTCGCACACCCTCTAGCATGGCTATCACCAATAACTACAATTTTTTCTTTTCTTATTTGTGGGGCTTCTTTTCTTTTTTCCTCCTGACTTTTAATATTCACCGGACCTGGGGTTTGCATCACCTTTTTTTGATTCATCTAAGTTTTTTAACACTTCATACCGATTCACACTCCTAGGGAGTGATTGACTGTATCTTGTCACGGGTTTTCTTAGTCTTTTATTTCTGTCTGGATTTACCAACATCCAAGTACCTTCTCTCCCAGTATCTCGCGCTGATATCCCAACCTGATCTGGTTTCTGTCCACTTGTCCATTCACAGACGGGTTGTGTTTGATTTCCATTTTCATGAAGTAACTTAATAATTGTGAGTGCTGAACGAAGCTCTAACAATGTTTTATGCAATTCCAGTCTTAACCTTTCATGGTGTTCACAATTTTCACAAACAGTTCCACACATTTCTATCATTACATTTTCGAAAACTGGAGAGCACGTAACCTCACCCACTACAGCACCCACTATCTTTTCCTCTACATTTGTACTATCAGCATCGGTTTTTTGTCAGTAGTTGTTTGTATACTTATATGTTATCTATTATGTACCATTTACAAAATACTTCTTTATTTTTTCGCCCTCTCTGCATATTCCTTCTATATTCATCACTTTCATTTCTTCACAACAATTACTTGGGAACATTTCTGGAAAAATATCTACTGAAGGTACTGGAATGGAATTCACAAAACCAAATAATTCATTTTCACTTTTTGGTGGATAATTGACAGTGGTTTGGGAGTCAGCCTGAAATTTAAGTGTGCACTGGAAAGGTTAATACATCTTATACTTAGAAAAGAGTACTCAAAAGAATAAATCCAGTTTAAGTACAAAGGCAGATTGGTTTATTGTACTTGCATAGAGGCAACTAGGTGAAGGTTAACCGTCTCTGAAGAAAAACAAAATATCGATAACAGTTTTCTTACTTGCACGGTCACCATCTGAAAGCAGTCTTAGTTTCTAATTGCTAATCACTTTCTGCAGATCAGGCTTCAGGTCTTCTGGGATGTATTGCTGTGTTAACGGGCGAGTCATTTGTGACATTTCAAAGCATCATTTTGCTTTCAAGACATCAGGAACCACGCATCCAGTGGCATGGCACCATGTCCCGTAAGACCTGAATCCTTGCCAGTACCACTGAGAGAACCTCACATCACACAATCTGCAAATTACCTTGAACTGATTAACAGATTATATAAGATTGTAATTCCTACTTCAGAAAGGATAACACTGCATATCCCTTACAGAAACTGACTACTTGCTGTTGTGCAAGGCATTTATTGCTCTTTATTGTGAGAATCATATGGAACACATAAACATCCCATAGGCCAAATGCAGAATATTTTTGTGGTACAGCATATGGTCTCTATGTGTACCACCGTCCTTTACCTGGACTAGCAACACCATGTCATATATTACACATTAGCCTCTTCTCGTACAAGTTGTTTGAAGCACAGGAAAGTAACATTACCTTTGCTTAGTTTAAATCTTCTATTTTGGCCTTTCACAGCACAGCGGGTTCTGCATGTGCTACCTGCTGTAATGGCAAAAACTTCTGTGTGTTGTCCACACAATGCATTTGGTGTTTATTTTGATTGTCAGAGTAGACAGGGATCATTTCCCCAGACAGAATTAACCAGTTTTATCTTCGTAAAGGAGATGCAGTACAAAGAGTGAAGTCTAGTGGGACGTTGTGCCATGCTGACTGGTGTAACAGTTACTGTGGGTGTGGGGACAGACACTGCAGTGTAACATGCCAGAAAACTTGAATCTGCATCAGCACTGCTGTGAGTGTCAGATCTAGCTAAGATGCAGAACTGAATTTTTGAACATTGTTTAGCCAAAGTTCAGACTTCAGGGGGTTAAACCGAGTGGATGACTGACATTGAATGTAACATGACCATGCCATCATAGACAGAACTTCGGGGGGGGGGGGGGGGGCCCCCAGGGGTAACTGCCCCCACAATATTTTTTTCTACCTAAGGATAATTTTTTTTTGCTACTGAGTTGAAGAGTGGCAAACAAAAAATTCGGTTAAGCCTGGGGGAAAGGGATGTGTACGTACATTAAGAACTGGTTCAAACGATTCCCACCCCCCCTAGTGTTGTTAGCCAACTTACACTTATGCATGCAATAATACGGCGCTGTGTAGCATTTAAAATCAAACCGATTATATTAATCAGTGCTCAGCTTTTTTTTTGACATGAACTGTAAAGAACAACGTCCCACTTGCAGTTATCATGAGGCCTACTTTTGTTTGCCCTAACGCACTGTGTGTGCACTTTAAGATCTTGAAAGTTTTCTGCACATTTGAGACAATTCACATACGCTGTTTTTCTCAAGTTGCTGAGGCAGGTGTTTGGACCTACGAGGGAGGGAGGGAGGCACAGGAACAAGGAGAAAACTGCACAGTGAGGAGCTTCACGAGTGCTGCTCTTCATCGGATGTTACTCGGGCGATCAAATGGAGGAGAATGAGATGGGCGGGACATGCGGCACGTATGGGGGAGATGAGAAATGCTGTCTTTGGAGATGTCTTTAAGCTACTGATTTTAGGTGTTTTGAGTGAGTTTTCTTTTATATACAAGATGTGTTGCGCCTCATAGAAATCAGTTTACTACTGGGTTTTGTGGGAATCATGCTGATTACAACAGCATTTTCCCGTTGAAATATCAACGGGCTCTTTACCAGTACGCAGCTGATACTTTCTGTTTATCGGATGTCGCCTCAGTTACGAGACGTTTATTGTAGAGGCAAATACTGTTTACTATTCACCGACATTTCAACAACAGACCTTGTTTCAGGGGGCCTGTTCGATCACAGTACTTAGGACCCACGTTAGCACTTCACAATAAAACATTTCCGACGACATTGCGACATTCACAGCAGCTCAGTTTCTCAGTTTGCTATAGCTGTGACGGATGTAGGGTATATTCTTGCGCTCTGAACCGAAGGTTGGCAATACTTGTGCTGACGCTGTATCCGGCACCCATTGTTGAGGACTGATGTGACACAGCCAGAGAGGAAGCGTTATAAGGAGTGGAAATACCTGGAAAAGTTGAAAACATAAGATACTGAGAACCATTTTCTGCGGGCATAAAACAGCATATTGTGCCTGCGCCTTTCTCATAGAGCATCAGAATGAAAATTGAGATTTTTTAATTTTGCGAAGAATCAACAAAGCCGGACGGCGAAGGGAGAGGGGAAGACCGCCAGTGAGATGGTCGGATAGCACAGAATACGACACACATATCCAGGCGATCCAGGGCTGGACGATCCAGGCGCCTGCAGCGGAGGGGCACAGGTGGGGCCGTTATGACCTCAGTCGGGCTGTAGTACCACTGAATACGAACGGTGAGCGGTACAGCACAGCGATGGTTCGCCAAGAAATAACAACTTTACGTAGCCTATGCTGTGAGTTCAGTTCCTCCATTTTGAGCCTTTAACAGTGATATTTATTCGAAACGCGTCACTGCACTGTTGTTATCAGTTTGAGTTTTGTCTGACATCTGTAATGTTCCCCACTGCCAGGAGGGCAGTGAGCCGACAGTCCGCATAAGCACTGTGCCACGGGCACAACTACCGAGGAACCGTCTTTCGATTTCCGGCAGTGCAAACAGAGTATCTCTTCCATGATTTCAGGCTTCTGCCGCGAAGTAGATGAGATCTGCGCTCTTCTGGGGCGTTACGCAGCGTCGAGTTGTAAACCATTACAGACGTTTCGGGTCAAAGCATCGGTCCCATCTTCAAGGGTCAAGAAGTCCAATGAAATAGTGGACGTCTTGAGCCTTGAAACTGGAACTGATACTTTTCCCGAAACGTCGGTAAGGAATTACCACTCGACGCTGCGTAAGGCCCCAGAAGAGCGCAGATATCATTATCTCTTCTCCAAAACGTCCACACCGCCTCTGGGGTTCTTTTCTTGGGGGTAAAGTGGCCGGAGAATGAAGTCGACCACTCACCTCCATTGATTGTTCAGGGTAAGAACGTGTGGAGCTATACATTTGCTGCCTCGTACGTTTGTGCCTTCATGGAATGCACAGGGACAGCGACTGCCAGAAGACGATAATTTTGTGTAAGACCATTACAGATCGTGACGTTATTTGCAGTCGGCCTAGTGGATATCAGTGCTGTACGTGTTGGAACTATCGAGTGTTTCTTACCTGCGGAAGACATGAATGCACAGGACGGCGCTGCCACTGGAAGACTGCTGAGTGCAGGTGTACTAGAAAGCATTGCGTATTGCGGACAACCCGGGGCAGCTGTCTTCCACGTAGCATCGTAACTCATGTAATCAGACTGGGCGGTCCCTGCGAAGTTCAGAGGTGGGTAATTGGTTAACTGGTTACATGTCACGGTTGAGACACTGTGGTTATGCTGTAGCCAAGCGGGGTACTGTTTACCTGTCACGGTTGAGACACTGTGGTTATGCTGTAGCAAAGGAAAGAAGTCCAGTGGATCGACCCTCCCCTCCCCAATAGCCCCTTGGAGCTGTCACGCTTCCCTCTCCAGGATCCTCCGTGTATTCCTCTCCAATCATCTGGCCATTGTTGAACCACGTGATAACCTTCACTGGAGACTAACGCTTTTGGCTGGTTGATAAAGGCTGGAGAGGAATACAGCAGCATGCGGACGGGGGGGGGGGGGGGATCCTCGAGTTCGTCGTTCTCACCATCCGTAGGACTTCTTTCGGTGGCCTCAGTGTAGCAACAACGGATATGAGCGGACTGAGTACAGGGCTGTGGAGGGGAGTATAACACCAGAAAGAGACGGGGAGGATTCGAGTTTTGATTCGCTCAGCACCCGTGGACTTCTTTCGGTGGCCCCAGCCTAAATACGGTCGGAGGCACAGCTACATGATTGTGGTGAAGCAGCGGCATGTCGGGCTGCACGAGGGGGTACGTGTGTTCTTTTGTGTCAGCAAGTAAACGCGTCCACGGTAAATGACGGTAACGCCCACGCAATCTTAACTCGGCCCAAGATGGAGACTAATGACCACCTTCAAGCTGCAGCCACTTCACCCTCGAAAAGTGAGACCCAGGGGAGTCCCTAACAGGTCTGCTGTCACACCGACCCACAGGCTTACACTTACTCATGGACCGATGCGTAATTACTTTAATAATATTACGTTGTGCTTTTCGCTTGAGAGACTTCGTGCTCCACCCAGCTTTCTAATCAGTGTGCACCGGAAGTCCTTTCGGCGAGGTAAGGCGGCCGGGGTTGTGAAGCTGACCTCTCTACCTATTATCGAGGTTAAGAGAGTGTGGAGCTATGCCTTCATTTCTCCAAACACCTTTATATTGCGCGGGTTAATGAAGCATGGGGGCACTTCCGCTTCTACGGCATTTCATCATGAACCAGTGCAGGTTTAGGTAACATGCGGTCTGTGGTTTCGCCAAGCATACTGGGCCGTATCTCGTAACGTGGGAACGAACCTGAGGATTTTGAACTGTATCTTGTGCTGCTGTACCGTACCTGGTTATGTTGGACTGTACCTGGTGCCGTTGGACCGTACGTAGTAATTTCGGGCCGTACGTGGCTACTTTAGACTTTCCTGGCGATGACGGACCGTACCTGAGGGCAAGACGGCCGTGGGTCTGGGTGCAAGAGGCTGTTCTGCCGCAGTGGTGCTGCCGCCAAGCTGATGCGACGTCTCCCGGCCGTACAGCCCGCTCCTCTGCGCCAAAACACTCCGCTCGTTGCGGCGGAACTTGGCTCTCCGATTCTGGAACCAAACCTGCAAGAAAACCTCCTGGTAACGATGACCTTGACTACTGTCAAGCAGAACCTGCTGTGGACTTTGCTCTTCAGTGCCAACAAGACGGCAGATAAGAGTGGAATTCATAACTTCAAAGCATCAGTTGTTAGCAACACCTACCGCCGAAACACAACACGTGAAGTTACGCTCAAAGTAAAGCCCGACACATTTCGGTCATTATTACATTGTCAAGGCCGACATTATAACGTGACGCGACGTGCTGCAGGCGAACATGGCAATCATTCAGCTTCTGTACGTATATATATAACGGAATTGCGTATGAATATTAAAATGCTTAAAATATCTTTAAAATAGACGCCTGTTCTTTGGCAGCGCACAAAGTTCTTAAACAGTCTCGCTTGCACAGTGGTGCAGCACACGTTTGGAGGAGCTGCTCCGCTGTTAATTTTCCGGGGGGAAAACATCTGTGTGATACATTTCGTAATCACAGTGCTCTAGCACCAAGGGGCGCTGGACTGCCTCGCACCTTCGCTTCGGAATGTGCGATTAGGAAGGTCAAAAACGGGAGGGCTTGAAAGTGGTGTGTAATGACGATGTTGGTTTGCTGGACGAAGAGAGGTGAAGTGTTGCGCGATGTTTAGCAAGCAGTCACCGACGTTGAGAAACTGCTTGGCCCTGGAGGTAAGGGCGCTGCAGTCCCTGGGAAAGCCGTGAACTGCTTGCCCAACGCTGTGGCACGGCACACCAGCAGCACCGCTGTGAGCACCTCTCGAGCCGCATAACGAGGCGCTTTGCGGCGAACACAGCGAGAACTGTATATTGATGGCTTGTCACCAGCACGCAGTGCAGAATTACAGTAAGTCCAGTAACAGCAATGAAGCCAAAATCCGTCCACACACAACTAAATTCCATTTATTATACAGAACTACACGTTTGGACCTATTTCATGTCATCCTCAGGTTCACAGTATGTGTTTAAAACACTGAGGAAGGAACATAAGTCTTTATTCTTATATTATACTTATATTCCATCAGTATGTTTTGAACGCAAATTGTGAACCTGAGGATTACCTGCAATAGGTCGAAACATGTAGTTCTTTATAATAAATGGGATTTAGTTGTATTTGGACGGATTTGGACATGATTTCTGTTGTAAACAGCACAACGGGATTACACCCTTTGAAAATACAATCAGTCTGGTGACAGCGTTAGAAAGTATTGCAAAGTGACATGCTGTGCGAGTGTTCGCATTAACGAAGCAACTGAGTGCGGACTGCACCCGAGCAATGCTTGGTTGCTGTTGTGGTCGCAATCTGTATACTTCGGTCTGCGAGTTAAGGAAAGGACAAAGACTGAGGGCGTTTGGAATCGCAGTAGATTGCTGGGAATTTTGTGTCAAGTTCCGCTGATCACATCCGGTGTTCTCTGCTGCAGGACACTCCGACCTGACGCTGCAACATGTGCAGAGGACGTGTGTTGCGTTTGAACAAGTCGCGGCTCTCCTAACGTTACAAAAATGCAGCAGTAATGCCATTCGAAATTCTTTGAAGTTGCTTGCCAGAGTTCTGGTACGGCGGAAATGAGACCCGATGTAACAGTCGCAGGTGGTACGACTGTCAGATACGGTCCAGAGAGCGTGCGGACTGTACGCCAAGTAAACAGATATTGCACTGTGTAAGAAGCAGCGGCCAAAAGGCTAATCGGGAGTGACGTCTGAGTTGCTCAAACACGTAAGGTTCGTGAGACAAGAGATGCTGCTGATACACGGCATGGCGGACCGTGCATAATGAGGAACGGCTGTTGAAACCGGAGCGCCGGAATTAACAGCAGTCAGATGCGCCGAGATCTCGGGGCTGTGATACAATAGCTGCTGTGGCTTGTGTGAGGGCTGGTTGTGCTGGCTTGTAACGTCTCTTTTCTTGCGCACTGTTCTGGATAAAACGACGGCAAGCGCAACGTGGCCGACGTTTCTGCGTCACGTACTCTTTATGTATCATGTCATAGTGGGTACCAGGGGTGCACAAACCCCGGCCGTCACGTTGCCCGAGCGACTAAATTTTGTATAGCAACGCGTGATATTTGTGGGTCCTCAACAGGTGCGCACCAGAATTTTTTTTGGGGGGGGGGGGCTGACCGTGGGGCTATATATAATTTATGTTTGATTTTAAAAATTATGTTATAAAAATAATGTAAGTACAACATAACGCTGCCTGCAACTGCATTTCTATACATACTAACATAACTGCATGTTCCGTGACTCAATCACAGTGTCCCGTCTTCTTGTTTTATTATTTTATTAACTTAGTTTTAAGAACTGTAACGTACAGTCATCAGCAGGTTTCAGTGGCTGATTTCGGCTGAGGGGTAAATCACGTAAAACGTTTCACATCATCGTGTCTAAAAAAACCTGTGCGTTTTTAAATTTCGGTTTTGGGGCTTTGGGGAGCTGCAGCCCGGCAGCCACCCCGTGGGTGCGCCCCTGGTCCTCAGCGTCGAACTTGCTTCGTGTCACTGTTCTGGCGTCTAGAGTCATAGATTGTCTGAACAGCTGTGAACCGCTGGTGGGTAGTATGTATGTATGTATGTATGTATGTATGTATGTATGTATGTATATATGTATGTATGTATGTGTGTATGTATGTAGGTATGTATGTATTATGTATGTATGTATGTATGTATGTATGTATGTGTGTGTGTGTGTGTATGTATGTGTGTAAGTATATATGTATGTATGTATTACAGGCTGTGGCTTATTATACTGGCCAAATAGACCGGAATTACTGTATAAATAATAAACGAGTGATAACTGCATTGAATGTGTACACTCAGCCCCTAACGCCTCTGATTATGTGCCGCTTTGACCGCCGGCACGGAAGGAACATTTTGTCTGTCGCTGCTGTGTGGCGCATCCAGTGTATTGTGTGACGGGTGTCAGGGTTAGGGAGGGCAGAGCCTTTTGATGGGGGAAACCTGAAGGCAACGTACCACGTGGACGACTGGGAGTAATTTGGTGGACAATATTAAAATGGATCTAAACAGGGCCGTGTCGGCTGCAATCATCTGGTTGAGGCCAGGGAGAAGTGGTGGGCTGTTTTGAATACGCTAATGAACCTCCGTGTTCCGTAAAATGGCGGGATTTTCCTGACTAGCTGAGGAACTGTTAGCTTGTCAAGAAGGACTCTGCTCATGCTGGTGGCTTCTAAAATGCAGGCCGTACAGCACAGTCTGTCTGCACACGGCGTGATGCAGCGTGCGATGTCTGTTCTCGTGTATCCTGCGTCTGTCATTTACCAAGGACATCGCCGCAGGCAAGTGTTCCAGTAGGGGCAAGAAATGTAGAGATCGCTGAAACAAGTTAATATGTCACGACAAAAATGAAAACTCTTTTCCGAGGAGGCGCCAGTCCTTGCAAATAGAGTGCAGCACCAGCAAGAGCGTCCCAGTATTCCGTACTGTCGAGGTGAATCAGACCATGGTTCATTCCCGCGCACATCATTAACTGCCAGAATGTCTGTTACAAAGCGATGATTTGTGGGTGAAAATGAGGCAAGTAAGTGGCTGTAGGAAGTGAGCGAGTGGGTCTGGTGTCGGCGTCACGGCACATTCATTTTATCTGTCGCATGAGGAATGGTGCAGTGGCGGGGGGGGGGGGGGGGCCGGGATCAGCGGCTGCAGGCATTCACAGCCCGATTAAAGGAATTGTCATATACAGCACACAGGTGCTTATTTGTAACTGGTTTGTTTAACTGACTCCACAGAACAGAATCCTGCTTCAAAAGCTAACAGCTCCTCAGCGAGTCAGTAAACTCCCTGCATTTGATGGAACCCCAAAGTTCATTACCGTCTTCACAGGAGCCCGCCACTTTTCCGTATCTTTGTACATGATTATTGATGAAATCATTGTGCTACTGTGCGCATGTGCAAGTCGGCCGGGTCGTGACGTCACTTAGAAACCAAGCTCTGTCGTAACCATGAAAACCCCGGTGCGACTCAATCACAAATCAAGCGTACTGTATGGAGAAGGGTGGGAGTTGCATTGGATATTGTGTATTGTCTGAGGCGTGCCAACTGCAGGCCCTCAAGACGTTCCACGAGCAGCGCTCCCCTCATCGGGCAAAACTAATATAAAACCTATTCTGTTGGATCTGTTAGTCCAGGACTGGAGATTGTTTGCTCGCAGTCCGTACCTCTGCTACCTACTCGCAGTAGGCGTCGAGGTTTTTGTTTTTCACTTGATCACACTCAGAGACACACCACAGTCGGGAGGCCTCCTCTGGACGAGGGATCAGCCCGTCGCAGAGACCTCTACCTGACAATACAAACACAACAGACAAACATCCATGCCTCCGATGTGATTCGAACCCACGATCCCAGCAAGTGCTCGGCCGCAGACCTACGCCTTAGACCACACGGCCACTGGGATCGGCGACTGGAGTTTAACTGGCTGTAATTATTCTAGCAGAATGGGTTTTATAGTATTACTTCTATTTATGTAGTGTTCGCGGTCAGTGTAGTGACCGGGGTGCGGGCTGGAGAGCGGACAATCGTGGATCGATGTCTGGCAAGGGAAACAGACTTTTGTCTTTGCCAAAATGTGCAGACGGGCTGTGGGCTAGCGTTCGGGTCAAGACACGGCTCTAAGTGCGCGGCGTGAACTTATCTGTGAATACTGCTGTAGATGAATAACCCGGCATGTCAGCCTAACACGTTCCCTTGTTTGAAGTAACATGAAGAATAAACTTGGAAGCCATCGTCTGGCCAATTAAAAATATATAGAGGAAGCAATTATATGTAGGAAATATATTTAAATTGGCCTGATAATGGCTTCTACTTTAAGTCGAAACACGTAGCAAAGTTTATTCCTGATCTTAAACCCATAACAGGAATTGTGTTTTTATTTATATTTCAACCGTTTGAGGAAGACACAGTGTTTTATGTAAAGATCCAGTTCGTACTGCGCAGTAAACACGCTCCGTCTCGGTTATAAAAACCAGCCAGTTAATGCTGTATAGGGAAATAATCGCTGTTTGTTCTGAGATCCACACAAAACACATAAACACACTGTGTGGGCAGAACGTAGAATTGTTGAATGTTAAACCTGGTGGTACATAAAGTGACCACTGGGCTTTAAAAGGGTAAAGTACATACGCAAAGGACGTCTTAAACATAACGTTTAATTTTTATTTAGATAAACGGCTGTTATGGCCGTCTGCTGACCTGCACTCTGGCCTCGCTCAGGTTGACCCGCCTGGCCAGCTCCTCTCTGACGAAAGCGTCAGGATAGTGGGTCCTCTCGAACACCCTCTCCAGAGCGGTCAGCTGACCCGTCGTGAATGTGGTTCTGTTGCGGCGAGGCTTCTTCCGCTTCCGGTCGTCACTGTCCAGAATACAGTCCTCCTCTGTAAAGAGAAGCGCAGTGAAAGGGATGCAGTGTCGTGTGTCGCACAGCCGAGTGGCTGCGCTAAGCAGAGAGCTTCCCCGAAAGCTAACGGGTCCGCAGGTCGTCACGAAATGCCCCGCATCTTATGGAACACCATGCTTCCTTATCGTGGTCACGGGACATAAATGTTTGACCTCTGCAACCAATTAAAATTTACAACGCGGGCAGTAAAGTGAAATTAAATTTCATTTTACGAATTTTGGCCTTACGACCAGGTTTCGCCTTGTAACCTGCCGTATTCGATCCTCCAGCTTTGAACGGACAGCAGACGCGCTGAACGTGCAGCAAGTAGTCTGAGCGGTACTTGGCAGCAGCGGGCACGTCGTGTTCACGTAGTTGGTATGCGGCTAATTCTGTTTGGACGGCCCCACATTAGCTGTCCATTTGTCAAGGCGAGCTGCGTTGCTGCACTGGTCCAAATGTATGGGAGAAACGGAACTGCCCGTCCATCGCGCTGCTTGTAGCTGCGTACCGTGTCAATACGACAGTAAGCAGTAGCCAGAAATTTGAAGCACAGTAGCAGTGTAATTCAGAGACGGCAGTGTACCGATGTAATAAAAACAGACTGTCAGCTAGGTTTCGGATTGCACCCAAAAACTCTTCCACCATATAGACATGATCAGTAGGAGAACCAAGACAGACAATGTGCGTATAAATGTGATATTGAGGCGCGTTCGCATAACCACGGTTGTCTTGGAAAATCAGTAAGTACGAGTATTACATATTATGAGTGTGTATTTGTAGCCCTAGTTATCCAGCATGCAAGGCGCATGTTTACATTGGAGTTGAGCGGTCAGATTCGCGCCCCAGCCGCTTTACACCCAATGCCCATGGACCAGGCGGCCGGGCGCGCCGCAGAGCCGGTCTGGATGTTGTGGGCAGGCGAAGAGTTTCGTGCCCCTACCCACACCTGGACAGGGTAACACTGAAGTACTCTGAGCAAAACGTGTCTCAGTGCCAATGTGTCCACCACAAATCCCACAGAGGCTGGCCTAGATTCGAACCCGGTCCTCCACTGTGAAAGGCCGGCGGACTAACCGCCCGAGTCATGGCACGGTCCCTGCGTCGTCAAATGGGCCATAAATAAACATAAAACGTTAGTCGAGGCTCAGGGGACGTGACGGTGCGCAGTCGGGACGGCTTTGTGTTGAAGCCGAAGAGAAAATGTTATCGGGTTTCCGTCGCGGCAGCACTAGACATGGGACGCTTGGAATGGCGTGACGAACATGCGACAGGGGCCCCACTGGGCGCCAGCTGTCCCGTCAGTAAAACACACATCGCTTGGTGCGTCACCGTAGCCCTGCCGTACTGTCAATTAACCGTAGGTGCATATTACGACAATGACGCTGTCACTGCCGAGGACATGGACGGGGGCTGCTCGAGAATAGGGCGCTGGGAGGGGGAGTGACAGGGCCCTGCAGGAGCCTCATGATCTGTACTGCTCGCCAAATATTATCCGGGTGACCAAATGAGGGAGGTTAAGATGCGCGGAGCGTGTGGCACGTATGGTCGAGAGAAGAATGACGTACACCGTTTTGTTGCGGAAACCTGAATGAAAGAGCCCACTAGGAAGGCCTAGGCATAGATGGGAGGGTATTATTAAAATGAACCATAAAGGAATACGAGGGGAGGTATGGAGGGGTTCATCTGGCTCAGGATAGCGATAAGTGGCGGGCTTTTGTGAGCATGCCAATGCACCTCCCGGCGCCTCTGAAATACGGGGAACGCTTTAAGCCCTGAACTGAAGCTTTTCAAGACGGACCGTGGGCGTGCCTTCGGTCAGCTGCACGCATTCTTTGTCCGCGGGTATTCTCGTAAGGAGTTAGGTTACTTCTGAGAGGCGGTTCGTTCCGCACAGGGGCCCCATTGTGCAGGATGCGGACCAGAGGCCGTTACGCCCCCTCTGGAGATCTGCCCGATGAAAGTGAGAAGTCTGTGGCGGTCCGACAAAGAAGGCTGCTTGTGGCAGCAGCGGTTAGCACAAGACGGGCTTTGTGTAGCGCTATCAGACGCAGGAACATTGCCCGGGCAAAGGGAGGCGTTGTTGGGTTGGGTTCGACAGCTCCGGCTGTAACCCTTTCAAACACTGCCGTTACTGCGCGCAGCAAGTGGAGTAACCAGACCGGAATGTAATTGTAACATAACATTGAGGCGCGTTCGCGTAACCATTGTAACCGTCGAAAAGAAATATTCCATAGTGTTTGTGTGTGTCTGTAGCCTTAATTACCCAGCATGCAAAGCGCGGGCGCAGCATTATATTGTCATCAATGGCCTGTCCGGCTGTACCATATTTTCCCACATTATCTCATAAACGGCACGATTTTCGGGGAAAAAAAGTTGTTGAACATGAAATGTGTGTTTTGATTTTCTCTACAAGGTTTGTCTGAAACGTGTCACTCTGCGAAGAACTGAGGGCGATATTATCATAAATGTACGCAGGTCTTCGTATAAAGTACCCATTATTCGTGTCATATATTAATGAAACTTGAATTTTCTCAACAGATGTTGGAAAAATACTGAAATATCAAATTTCATATATACTGGGAGCCAAGTTGTTACAGCGGACGCACAGACAGACATGACGAAGGTAAAAGTTCGCTATTCGCAATTTTGCGAAAAGCGCCTAAAACACAGTGCCGTGGTTCTCACAAGTGACGGCGATTATTTTGTTAAACATGCTTGGCTCTCACCTCACTTTTGAAAAGGGATTTTCAGGAAAAAATTTTTGCAAGCGCGTACGTTACACTGTCCGCAAAAATGTAATGCTGTTTCAGCGAGGCCAATTGTTCTTCGAGGAAAGTGATGTCTTCGAGACACTCAAAGAGTGAGAAATAATGCCTGGAATGTAACACGCCCTAATTTTATGTTCGAAAATGTGCAAAATAGGTGCGTGTTAAATTCGAAGTGATACGGTGCTGTTAGTAACACTCCTAGCAAAATCACATTCAGTGGCCTGTCGAAGTCTGTTTTTAATACTGTAATAATTTGATGACTGCCGCTGCCACTGTTTGGTCCCCGTGTTACAGACACAACGGCGCGTCTCATGTGGAGATAGTAAGGAGGAGTGCACTGCTGTACTCCGTGACGTAGTGCGTACAGTTTGCTAGGGCGTTCTGTACTTTGTAAACGTGTGGCCGTTCCACGGTACACGCTAAAGTGTAGTGTTGTTTACACCCGTACGAAAAGTACGGCCTGCTCTATGCCGATTTGCATGATGTTCAGAAATGCCCAACAGCAGCATGATTATGTACAGACTGCTTACAAGCTGTCACACAAATCGGGCAATAAATGTGGAAAGTGCAGATAGAAACTAATACACCGCCAGAAGTAACGTGTGGCTTCCACCGAGCCGATTTGCACGAAAAGCACAATAATTCAATATTTTTTACGCATTTCCTGTATCGAATTTGGTCCACTGGGACGAAAATGTAGAAAATACTGGGCAAATCTCTTCTACGCCCGTAAGTGAAGTACACCTTTCACTGTACCGATTTTCAGGAACATCAGAATTACTCACAGGCCTTACGTGGGGATCTCCCAGTACCGAATTTCACCAAAATCGGTCAAGAAGTACGGAAGTCGCGGGTAGAAACTAGTTTACTCCGTTACGTAACGCACTAATTTTCACTGTGCGAATTTTCACGGAACTCAGACTCGTTTGACAACTTTTCATGAACTCCTATTCTGAATGCAGTGAAAACCGGACAAATGATTTAGTCGCTGATACGAAGTTACAGACGGACGGCCGGAGGGGGTCTCGACATAAGGCGTTCTTTTTCACCTCGTAAAGAACGCCTTATAATGAACTTGGAAGGCTGTGGCAGTCGGCTTTTTGAGGTTGGCTGCCAGATTTGAAATTCCGGGAGGGATTTAGGAACGGTATGAACCCAGTAAAGCGGTATTCTGACCGGGGTATGAAGCCGGAACCTGCCGGCTGCAAGGCAGTGGCACGGCATGTGCTGTGCGTGTCAGCTGCCTGCGGACTGCTGGTAACAGTGCATGTGTCATTCTCACCAGACACAAGGCCAGTTTCTCGGGACTGCTAAGTGGCCGCATGGCTTTGTACAGTTTGACACAAACCAGGCTTCACCGATAACGTGACAGGACGCACAGACTGCGCTCTGAATAGTGAGGTACACCTGTTGCCACGTTGCTCTCACGGAACAAAGCAAGTGGTTCCTTGGATATTGTAATCTGCGGAATTATTTAATTGTGATGTTTTATGTTCGGTGTCCAGTACGGACGTCACCAAGTTAACCCTTTGGCGTAGTGGTTATTTTATGTACCGCCAGGACTGAGGTCTAAGAATTGTGTTTTTCTCCATGTCCGTGTTTTGTGTGGATCTCAGAACAAACAGCGATTATTTCCCTATACAGCATTAACTGACTGGTTTTTATAACCGAGACGGAGTGTTTACTGCGCGGTGCCGACTAGGTCTTTAAATATAATTTTACGTTCTGCCCACACAGTGTATTTATGTGTTTTGTGTGGATCTCAAAACAAACAGCGATTATTCCCTATACAGCATTAACTGACTGGTTTGTATAACCGCGGTACCAGCTGAATATTTGAATGTAAAATTCAGGTTAATTCTAGTCTTTAGCGAGTTAAGTTAGGCATAGGCGAGCTGGGTGTTGTGCAGGGTGTCTAAATGAAGGGGTGCCAGATCGCGTTTGGTACTTCGCGACAAAAAAATATGAATGCCGGGTGTTCGTGTTGCTGTGCAAAACGCGAACAGCGCGACGCTGTGTGCTCATCCCTGCCACTTGAGATACGCCGAATGCCAGCAATGACGGGTTCAGTTCGGCGACTACTCTTCGCTCGCAGTGCAAGAACTACAAACTGCTATCAATTGGTAGGAAGTCAGAGCTATTTGCATAGGCAGAAACGTCACAATGAAGAGATTAACAGCGCTGTTCTGAACACTGCAGCAGGTACCAGCAGCCTGAAGATTTTAAACAGGCAACAAGTGAACGGAGTGCCTATGAGAGATTACACATGTCTGTGTCAACATGCAGTGACGTCAGTGTTAAATGCAGATTGGGGTGTTCTGCCTGGGGTGTGGCGCCGTGTAGTCCAGTTTGGAGTCGATGGAGGCGGCAGGTGTCTTCAAAACGTCGGTGTCTCGGTGACGGTCGACACGGCCTCTGTACTGGCCATCGTAGGAACGTCAGCGCAACGCGAGCTTCTTAGCTGTGCTGCGTGCGAGACGCCGAGACGTCGGTGTTTGTAACGATGTCATTAGCTTGCAAGAACTCATGACTAGAACGGCGAAAAGCTTGAGACACGGCAGTCAGTCAGCAGCCGAATGATAGACGCAGAGAGCGCGGTAGTGCCAAACTACGGTAGTTCCGACACGGTGTTACTGCAGGTGTCTTTGCAAGCGCGTTTCTACTCCCATTAAAATCGTCCGTCCGTACGCATTAAACTAGTCCCAGGATGAATCTTCACAAAAGGAGTTTTATAAATATCTGTCTAAGCATTTCAGTTTTGATGCACAGAGGACAGCAATGCCGGGCACTTTACAGGAACACTTGCATGGGTACACATGTGCAGAGCGGTTCGTTATCTGGGTTCCGAATTCCTAATTCTTTTGCAATAATCTTACATTTTATCGTCGGGTAACAGCCAGCAACAGAACACTTCGGAACGAGACGGAAATCAGTACTTTGTTATTATCTTATAGCAATAAATAATAATAATAATAATAATAATTATTATTATTATTATTATTATTATTATATACGGCGATGTCGGCTGAGGAAACCAAATTAAAGCGTTAATATTTTGGAACTCCTGTGCGGGGCGCCACAACATTTACCCTCAGGTCGGCCCTCCGTTTGAATCGTCACACCGAAGACATTCCGAAAGTCGCGGCCGAATGTGGCGCTACTGTTTTGCAGTCTGGGGGTGCCGGCCGCAGATCCCAGCTTGCAGAACAGTTCGTGTAGAAAGGCCTATGCCACCCTCATTTGTTTCTGTTCAGCCTGCTCTTCGGAGGTTGGTTGGCTCAGCCGGTATAGTGTCTGCCTTACGTGCTGGACGATCCAGTGTTCCAGTCGCAGCACGGACACCAGACTTTTCTCTTCCCCAAAGCGGCCAGACCAGCTATCGGCCCACCCAGCGTTGTAATCGATGATTATCGGGGATCTTTCTTCGAGTAGAAATCGGCCTTGGTGTGAAGTTGCCCACGCACTTCCATACAGTGCCGAGGCTAAGAATGAGTGGAGCTGAACCTTCACTCCCTCCATATGCCTTCAGAGCGCGCACAGGGACAATTTTATGTTACTTTTTCCTTTACTTAAGTGACCACTTGGGCTAAACAAAATAATTGGTGTACACTCACAAGTGTACGGACTTACCTTCACTCCGGTCCGCCTCTTGCCCCCGCTTGATCCCGCCTGGTGTCACATCCCCCAGTTCCAGCAGACTGCTCACAGAGAAGCGCCTCGAGTTCTCCGTCGCGCCAAAGCTGACCAGCTCTGACACAGACGTCGACGTCGCCGTAGCAGAGCTGTTTGCGGTTGGAAATCCGCCTTGGGCCGACTGCAGCACGCCAGCTGTTGCAGTCACTAGCATACTGCCGTAGCTCATCATCGCGGTAGAGTTTGTGACCCTTCGGCGACTGCCCTGCAGACTTCCGGACCAAGTGCCACAGTACAGCACATTCCCCACTCCGGAGTTGAAATCTGTAGTGCCTAATTGCTGAGCTTTGTGTTGGTTATTGGGTCACTCACGTGTTACTTCTGGCTGTAAATGGTCCGATGTAGCAGGTGTGTTGCACTCAGTAGAGTTCCGACGCTGCAGGCCAGCTCACTGAAGCATGCGGCAGTCGATTGTTCCTATGCATCTGTCAAACGATGCACACAGACGCCTTTTATTGGTTGTCATGAGTGCGGTTGGCAGGATATGTGACTAATGTGGTTTAACTCTTGTAAGAAGGCACCACTGACAAGGACGGCTCTTTTACTTTTGCGGTTTTCTTATTAGATAAGTCTGTTCGGATTTTTGGGGCGTTTCTTACAACCATTCAAAACACAAAAGTCGCTACTTGTGCCATGAAAACTGCGCATCTTCCCCACACAGCTTACGTATATCTCTAAACAGCATTGGGGAGTTCTCTTCAGCGCGGACTCCGCGTGTTTATGGTGAGACAGCATAGCAGAGTACTGTATTTAGATGAAGAATCAAGTGTTCTGGGATGTGAGACTGTATTATTGGGTGGGTGGTCACCGGCGTTTCGAAGGAGGTAATGCATTCATACCCAGAGTCAAGAGTCCCTCTTCTAGAACTGCTTGATTCTGAAGACGGAAGTACTACGATCACCCGAAACGTCGGTAGCTACTTACCCAGCAACAAGTCGTCACATCCCACAACAATACCGCTGTGAGAACCTCCAGTGTTGTGTGTTCAGAAAGAAATACCTTTGATCAACTGCTCAGATGACTGTCACATGTCGAGCTGCCCCTGACTGCTTCTCGTGCCGCCGTCCTGACTTACATGCAGCAAGTTAAGCCTCTCGGTTTGTAGGGCAAAGTGTCTTTCTAAATTATCCGGTTCAACGTTAACCATAAATCAGTCTGCGCGGCTTCTGTGCGAAGTCACTTGATGGTTCGAAGGACCAGTGTGCAGAATTCCAGCACAAACATCACTGAACCGAACTGCGGGACAAATATCCGATGGAAAGTAACTGTAGATCTAATTTTTAAAGTGCAGAGCCAGAGCCCTGATGCACTTTGCAGCGAAAATTGGTAAAGCACTGTGACATGCCTTTGTGCCAAAAACAAAGAACCAAGAGGGCTGACTGTGAGGATGAATTAGTCTGCAATTAGGGGTGATCAGAATAGCGGTTTATATTTCAGCTTATCAAAAAAGTTGTATCAATTTTGTGTGTGTTTAATCATATAAGGCGGTTTGTGTGACGCTGTGCCAGGTGTATCTTGTATCTCCATGACTGCTGTAATCAGTTGCCTGTACTTTAACGTGTTATTTTGTGCTGTAAAGACAGCCTACACCCGTACGAAACGCACAGTTACGGTTACGTGATTGCGTTGGAATAGGTGTGCGTCAGCTGCAGTTACCGTACTGCATGAACTCGCAGCGTGGGACTTAGAGTAAGGCGATAAACACTGCTGTACATGTGCTCATACCTACCGCTTGCGTTGGGTTCAAGGAATGGGTGAGTTTTCCGTTAGAAACACCCAAGTTACGTTGAGACATTGTATTTGTAACGACAGCTCACACACACACACACACACACACACACACACACACACACACACACACAGCGCTACGCATTGCGTCTGACACAGCTGTGTTTGCTATCATTATTTTCTCAAACACAACATGTTTCGGTCAGGCCGAACACAATCAGGTGTCTGTTTTACACAAAAACGTAAAACTGAATGTAAAATGCAAAATTTTGCGAGATCTCACAAATGATATAAAATACAAAATAAATATATAATAAATATATATAAATATAGGCCATATATAGAAATATATAATATATAGAACAAATATATAAGGCGGAATACGTTTTATTGTGTATGTAAAGCTGTATACAGAACGGGATGGACGGTTTCTGCTTGTAACGACAGTTTTGTTACAAGTAAAGCTGTCAGCAACTTCGTTCTTTTGATGCAGTCCGCCCACCGATTCAACAGACGTTAGTCTGAACACGCCAACGGCTCTATCAACACGAGAAGTTTGTCATTTGAAACAGTGTAGGGCTTCTGACTAAACTGCGATTAGTTAAGTCGAGTAAGCGTGTTAGTGGCAGTGTGAGTGCAGCAGACATCGCAGTGTTACGGGCTGCTGTGCCAGCACAGGCAGGCGGCCGTACCCGCGACACACTCACAGATCCTCACATAGCCACTAGCCTACAGCCTGCTGCTAAGTGTACATAAAATGTGCGGCCTGTTTAGTGACAAAACACGTATTTTTCTAGTTGTTACGTCGGGATGAGTCCCTTGGTACTGGCGCCTACTCTGTCATTCCCTGATGACGGATGAGTATGAAGTACTGGTGGCTTAATGTTTGGCAGGGGAAACGGTAGTGCTCGGGGAAACTCTGTCCCACTGCCACCTTGTCTCTCACAAAACTTGCATGCACTTTCTTAGTGCCTTGGGGGGCAAAAACCGGGCGACAAACCGCTTCGGCTGCGACAGGGACGAGACGAATTGGGATGCTTGTTCGTAGTGGGGAACAGAATGTCGTGCGTGTTACAGCGTTCTGTGTAAAGTGTGAATTAGCCTAATGAAGCACAATGCACAATTTGTAAAACAGCGTGTTTACCGTAAAGACAACTCTGAGTTTCGGGCTTGACACCGTCTGGCAGCGCCCTCTGCACATCAAAAGGGTCACTTCTCTGCACGACCGCTCGCACCCACCGCCAGTCCACACAAACACTGTTAATTGTCCACGTTTGAATAACGAACTTGATTTAATTAAGTCAGCCGTAGCCGTTCGACTGTTTGACCGCACACCAAATTGCGTGAAACACTGAGTAAGTGATCTTTCCGACGACTTGTGGCTTCAGGCCGCCCTCCGGAAGATGAGCCTGGGGGGGGGGGGGGGGGAACCGTGCCAACATTCCGTCCCTCACTCCTAAACCCCACCTCCAAGACCAAAGGCCCCGCCCCTTTGGCGAGCCACAGTGTGGCCAACATTTTAAACTGCTAGAAATTTGTGAGAAATTAACGTGAGAACATCTGAGGTTCATCAAATTACTCATTCGTGACACAAACGAATGCACGTTTGACACGCAAACATACGGTCTTGTATTGCTCCAACATGTTTCGGCGCCGTTTACGCCATCTTCAGGGAGCTTTGCACCAAAACTCAGAACTTACTAACATATAGCCGGTTACGAAAGTGAGGCGGACCACATTACAGTGTTCGTGCGGCAGGTGTCCGCATGTGCCTTTCTGAAACTGTCATTAAGGAGGTGCCCACATTTTTAAAGGCGCAGTACATTAACAGCAAAACAGCAATATGTTTTTACGGGGTTTCAGTGATTGTGGTGACAAATTTGCATGTTGAGGTGCTGCGGCTGTTCCTTCCCTTCGCACAGAAACATCCAATTTTGCCTTCGGTCCTCCCAGTGTCTGTCCGTGTGTGACGTGTTGTGAGGCAGCTCTTGCACGGAGCGTTACTTTTGCGATCTGCTATATGTCGGTAAGTTTTAAATTTTGGTGTAAATCTCCCTGAAGATTGTGTAAATGACGCCGAAACATGTAGTGGCAGTATAAGACTGTACCTTCACGTGTCAAGTGTGCATTCGTCGGTGTTACCAGCGAGTAATTTAGTCGAGATGCACTGAATAAACAATGCCGAAACGTGAAGTTCGGGCAGCGCTTAAAGTTCAGTTCGTACCTCGCAGAGGACACAGCGCCTGTTGGGAAGGAAGTCGCTCTTTATAATGCGATCGTGCAGAGCACCAATACGCTGTGTGAGCAACTAATGAATAAGCTCCACACGTGGAGGTGTGTGGGAATTCTGTGTTGAATAAGCAGTCGCTGATAGCCAAGAAGGGTTGGTTCTTGTCCCGGGTGTTTTCCCGGGGGGCTAGAATATCGTTGCTGTAGTGAAAAGGCTGTTTTGAAATGTCATGCAGTGTCTGGAATGTGTCTGCGGGTGGGTCCGTGCCGGCTGTTGTGAACAGGGCTTCCATAAAAGACAGAGAATTCCATAGCTAGGCGGGCAACTGTCAGCTTCTCAAGAAGGACTCTGTCGCATGGAGTTAGCTAGTGGTAGTTATTTCGTTAGCAACAGTCTACCGCCATTGCTATCCGCCTAAACTGTACTGGCATTTTAACAGCAGTTAATGGTCGCTGAAGCCGATGTCAAACCAAAGGAACGTAACCTGTTTCGCGTGTGTGTAGTGCGGACTGGACAGGGAACAGCCACAGCTGCTGTGAACTTTGCTGCATGCTGCAGCCAGTATGTACGGATGTCTCTACAGCCGTTAAAAGCGATATGCAGACACTTCCGTGCAGTTGTTGGATACGATTCAAATATTTATTCCAGATATCTTTACATCACTTCAGTGAGGGTTGATTTCTTAATGTAAGTGTCATTGTTTCTTAGTTTAGCTGCTACAGTTTATTGCAATGCATGCCCCCCTGGTACTGTAGTAGAGACACGGACAGCCATCACGTCCCGGGCGAAGAACGGGCATTTCTGTTTGTTGTAACATACACGTGCATAGGCTACATATACTGTATACACACACACACACACACACACACACACACTCTCTCTCTCTCTCTCTCTCGCGCGCGGTATGTACGATTCTTTAGCACCTTACAGGCTAGCTGTAATAGTTAAAAGCTGTCCCTGTTCATACCAGGAAGTCAGGATAGCTGCGTTCATTTTTAACGTCGGCCGTATATGTTTGAGGTGAGCGGACGACCTTACGCCCTGGCCGGTTTACCACAGGGAAAAGAATATTCGAAATTAAATCATCCACAGTCAACTGGAATTAATCCTGTGCCGTTGGTGCAGCCTGCAAAGCAAAGGGGCCGGGAAGTGTAGAACACGTGAGGCACGCTGAGGCTCCAGTAGTGCCGCTGGACCGTGGCGAGGAGTGACAGAGGCAGCCGCGCCCCCCAGTTTGATGGTTGGGAAGGCGCCGTTGCGCCCCCAGCATTGCGGGTCAGGAGGGAGACGGACCGCACTGTCCCGAACCGATGCCTGTGTGGTTGTATTCACCACGTACTAATGCCTGTTGGATAGGTGGGTCGAAAACTGCAGCGGAATCACATGAACACATGCAGACGTGTGGACCGTTGCACGAACAGAACGCATTGTTGTGTTTGTGTTTGGCTGCCACGCTACGCGGAGCAGGTAATAATCCGGTTGGTGTGACAACGTGAATGATTTAGCGTGGCAGCTGCATTAGCAGTCACCGCGACGCTGGGCACCTGCTGTCTCTCTGTCACTTTGTGAGTTGCGCAGTTCCGTTCAGACCGTGTGCAAGTGAGCAGTAAGGCAGGACGCAATGTATCTCAAAACGGGCGCCCACACGGACTTTTTAACTATTTGTACACGTGATTTAAGTATACAAAAGCCGTCTAGTTTTGTGAACGAGGCAAATTTAGGCG
Source organism: Coptotermes formosanus (assembly GCA_013340265.1). Taxonomy (NCBI): domain Eukaryota; kingdom Metazoa; phylum Arthropoda; class Insecta; order Blattodea; family Rhinotermitidae; genus Coptotermes; species Coptotermes formosanus. The sequence continues at coordinate 1,022,984 of BLKM01000832.1, read as the reverse complement.
ACTTTCCTCACCTTGCGACAGAGAATGTCCCTCTCTTATAGTTTCATTTCTTTCTATAAACGGAACGTAGAATCAGTCTCTCCAAATGGCACGGAAAACATCCGTCAGTGCACGAACATGGCCGGCTAGATGTACAACGCTAGCAGGTACACACATGCTCCGAACGGGCCCTTTTTGCATGGCAGTTTTATCGCACAGAAAGCTTGGATCCGCCGGCGCATCCTGACGGCGCTTGTGCTGTCAGAAATGACAAAAGCCACGCACGGTACATTACAGGAAGGAACTGAAAACTCACGTACATTAAAATAAGGCTGCAGGTTCCACCCAGCCTCGTACTCAGTGGGTACCGGTGGCTCTTTCCGACGGTAAGGCAGCCGGGGCGATCACCTGACCACTCACCGCCATGTAACGCCGACGTTAGAATGCGTCTGGCCCCCCCCCCCCCCCCCGTATACCTGCATGGCGTGGGCACGGACCGCGCGATCTTTACCTTGCTTTAGACTACATGAGGCACGGCAGAGTGCGCCCCACCGCCGCAGCGCTCCGCAAATGCAGTACGTTGTTGCTTAGAAGGTAATTCAATTATGAAATTCATATGCTGTTACTATTACGGGGCAGTGACTGTACGTTTCAAGGACTTGGCACTGTGCAATACACAGACAGGTACTGAGCCATTATTAGTGGCACCGTAGCCTATGGGCTTCCCTCAGCGATCGTTCAATCAATCACACGACAACTCGTAGCCGATCCACACATGCTGCGCCTTGTGTTTATTCTCACACTATGTCAGCGTATCACTCGTAGAGAGACGCACAATTTTTAATGCAGTATTTATCTTCCACATGCTAACATGCCAGTTTTTCGTGTCGTGTTTTGTACCCCATTGGGGTACACAATCACTTGAAAGCGATAAACATAAATCTGAGTGTAAATATTTTATATCGTGTCTGTAATTCACGTAGGGGGTCTTCGTTGCTGGGCTGATGTCACTTGTAAGTGATATCAGTTGTGCTTCAAGTCGATACTCTTACTGCAGCCGTGCAAGTGATTCAACTGTTCCTGCAGCTACAGAAGTGATTTTCTTAATGATTTCGATGTTATTGAAAAGGGTAAATATCGAAAATGTATTTTAATTGTGCCTTTTATTTTAGCTCTTTCAAGGCTGGAGAACAGAAAAAGGAAAGTTGAGGGTTAGTGACAGACGCTACGTGAAACAGACAGGACGTTCTGTTGTGGACACTCCTAAGTATTTGTCAGCTTGTCCTGCAGGTAACTGTTGGGGTGAAGGAGGGTGAAGTGATGTAAAGTGCAGCGTGTATCGGTCGGAGGGGGGGGGGGGCATGAAGTTGGGCACGGTCACTACTGCACTACGCTGTAGCTGCAGCTAGCATACGTGGGGGCGCACGTGGAGACTGGAGTGTGCGGAGTGGTGGCTGGGTGGACCGCACAGGCAGTTACATAAAGTGACGAATATGCAGGTTATTTGTTTTTGGCTTACCCTGTTGTTTCCAGTCAGACTTTCAATTTGAAATACGGCCAGTTGTGTGCATACAGACGATTCAGTAAAATACAGAATACGCCTGCAGATGAAGTTATGCAGGCTGCACAGGCGGTACCAAATGTGAACGTACGGCGACCGACTGATGTTTCAGCTTCTGCAGAGAGTTTTTAACCCGAACGGGCGGCTTGTCGGTCGCTGTGCAACAGTGAGTTTGTCCGCTCTACGGCGAGGAGTTGCTCGAGAGAGAAACATCCTGTATAATACAGATTGTTAGTGGCGGTTTTGTAGGTTCTGTGAGCGGGTTCCGCTGTAAGTTGCATATCCTGTGCCTTTGTATCAGCCTCACGTGTTAGGGAGTATAAATTTTAACGATGCTGTATTATTTATAGATTCCTGCACTTGCGGCTGTCATTCTTTGTCTGTCATCTGCTGCCATCTACTGTGAAAGTAGAGAAACTTATGACAGTACCAAACGCATAATAGAGTGCGTACGAAACATTGCCAGCCAGCGTTTCGGTGACAGCTATTCTGTCACTGTGGTCTTTCCTGCTCTTCTTGAAGGCACGACTAGATTTCACCTTAAAGTCCGGCCGGACACAGACACTGACTTGCTACTGGCAGAATTGCATGTCCTGGACACTTGGCCACTGTTTGTTGTCCGACCGTATGAAACGCAGAATGGAACCTTGGGCTTCCACTGCCACAGAATGGAACCTTGGGCGTCCACTTCCACAGAATGGAACCTTGGGGGTCCACTGCCACAGAATGGAACCTTGGGCGTCCACTGCTACAGAAGAGAAACTAACTATATTGTACTGCTGACGGCTCCAAATGGCTGTGAAATGAGGGAAATACTGGTGGCATTGACAGGTTATATTGCGTCGGTGGCAGTGCTGCCAACGTGGAATTCACGAGCACTCTTCATAGTTGCTATTATGGCAAAGGATTGTGGTTCAGCTGCTGAAAGGGTGGCACAGAGTGTTGTGGCAGCACTGCGGCAGCGGAAGGTTGTGAAAGCGATTGTGGTAATGCCAACATCGGAACCTTACCGCTCGCAAGCAGCAGGCCATAAATATCAGAAGCTCGCTCGCGCTCCCGCCTTAGATATATTTGCTTTCTTTCCATATAAACAACCATATAAGTGCAGTAATCTCCAATACTTATTTCAAATACAACGATGTCCAGGAATTCCACATTTACTTCACGACATCGTTCCAAAATTTCCCATTAACCTCGAAGGCTGTCCCATAGTAGTATCAACAGTCGCATTTGAACCATTTGTCTTTGGTCCAGATATAATTACAGATGAAAAAAATTCCACTGTCTTTCGTTATAAAGACGGGTTCGAGATTAAACTCTTACACCTGATCAGTAAGGCAATTAATGCATCCCTGGTCTTTCTCCCTCCACCTTCTGGTGCGGAATTGTGGGGCAGACGTTTTGAGAACGGTACGTGGACTGGCATCAAGGGGGACGTTGCGCAAGGTACGGCCGATGTGTGTGTGTGTGCCGTTATCCCAACAGAAGATGGCAATGCTGTTATGGACCCCACAGTTACGTACTTCAAAGGCGGATTTGTGTGGGTCGTGCCCTATCCCGGACGATTTCCACGCTGGTTGAGTGTTTTCAGGGTCTTTACGACCTGCGCCTGGCTGCAGATGATCGCCACAATGGTATTTGTCTCTATTGTAATGTGGTGCCTGTCGAGAATGCCCATAAATCAAAAGCACGCTACACGAACTATATCGGCCAACATTTGTGACGCCTACGCCGTTGTTTTGGGCATATCATTGCCACAAATGCCAAAAAGTCTGTATATTCGAATATTCTTCATATGCTGGGTGGCGTTCAGTCTTGCCATAAACACTGTATATCAGGCTTTTCTGACCAGCTTTTTAACAGACCCTGGGTTTTTAACTCCGATAAGGGATTTAGATGAACTTTTGGGCTCTGGCATTGAATACGGCTATGTGCGAATTATAGATCAGTATTTGGATTCCAGTAATGTAAAACACAGACAAATACTGAATGGCCGTAAGGTTTGCTTCAATACGACGGCTTGTCTTGAGAGGGTGGCCATTAAGAGAGACCAGGCTCAGTGCGTCGCTAGACAGGTGCTGGACTATGCTGTGTATGACAAATTCCGAGCTGCAGACGGCGTGCCTCTTATTTACCCTTTCGACGATGATTTCGTGCAGTACAATACTGTAATGTACCTGAAGAAAGGAAGCCCTTTGTTAGATAGTTTCAACGACATAATTCTGTATGCGATGCAAGCAGGGCTACTGGACAAATGGTACAAGGATGACATTTACAGATCGAAGTTGCGCGCGCACAAGAAGTCAAAAACTGATAAGGACGATGGGTATTCAGTACTTTCAACGACACACCTTCAAGGCGCGTTCGTTTTGTACGGAATTGGCAGTTTGCTTGGTTTAATGCTGCTGTTATTAGAGATTGCCTATCACTATTTAACTGAGGCTTGCCATTTGTACTAGAACCTCAAACTATACTGCGGCCACGGAAAGATGCCCGTGTATTGCGAGGGTGACGGCCCTTCTCTGTGCCTGCCGTATCACGTTGCAGCGCAGATATAATTACGTAACGCTCGAGCGACTCGCTTTGCCTAACGAAGCTCGTATTTCCCTACACTCGGCGAACCGATTAGAGATAAATTCCGTACTCCACTTTAACTGTCCCGTCTGCCCTGTGAGCAGCCCCGAATGACTGGTCACTGGCGGCCTGTCACCACCAGCACTGGTGTGAACAGAGCGGTTGGACGACTGGCGGGAGAAGTGCAACACCTCGAGAGGGACGTGGAGGGAGTCGATCCATAGGACTTCTTTCTGTTGCCTTAGTATTCATTTTATATTGTGAATCGGTCTGTTAGAGTCCTGCTGACAGTGTTACTCAGCTAGAAGAGGCCACCAAGAATAACGAGTGAGAAGGTCTGTAAGCACCTGCGGACACTGAACTACACTCGGGTCAGGAACAGAATGAACACGGTGGCGTGGGGCCAGTTTAACTCCGAATGTGGAGACGGAAGGACAGCAAGAGTGCAGGTGACAACCGGCGGGAGTGAGAGAAGGCACGCCCGCGGGAAGGGGGGGGGGGTGCAGTTACTGGGGAAGAACCTGTGTTCCCTCTATCCCTGGATTACATCTGTATGTGTTTGGAATTACGTGTGGTGATTGTTATGTATGTACCTGGTGCTTTTAAAGAGTTAGTGCTAATTGTTTCAATAAACTACTTCGGTAAGTGATAAAAATTAATTATTTTAGGACAGTTTTGAAAAAGGCATGACTCCGGAGCTACAAGTGTGGTTTGTTTCAAGGTAAGACTGTGAATCCCATGACGCAGCACTGTGCAGCGTGCCAGCAGCAGTGCTGCCGATGCTGGCGCGCCGTTCCCACTGCACAGTCCGCGTCCGTAAGTCTCTCCTCTGCATAACAGACGATCCAGTTGCAGGCGCGTTCGCAAAATTGCGAAAAGCGACTGTTAGCCCGTCTCTCTGTCCGTCCTCATGTAATAAACTAGTTCCCACAAGACGGATTTTCGTTAAATTTGATACTTGAGTATTTTTCGAAAACCTGTCGAGAAAATTCAAGTTTTATTAAACTTTGACGTATAACGGGTACTTTACATGAAGACCTATGTAAATACATTTATGATATCTCACTCAGTTCTTAGAAAGACAAATGTTTCAGACAAAAGCTATAGCGAAAATCAAAACACTCATTTTATGTTCAACAACTTTTTCTCCGAAAAAAGCGCCGTTTATGAGATAATGTGGGAAAATATGGCAGAGCCAGACAGGTCATAGATGACAGTATAATATGGCGCATGCGCTTTGCATGCTGGGTAACGAAGGCTACACACGCACACTCAGAATATGTAATACTCATTGCTTTTGCACGGCAACAGTGGTTACGCGAACGCGCCTCAGTGTTACGTCAGTGCCTGTCTTGATACATTCTTGTTCACAGAACGAAGACGCACTGATCAGCCGGCAGTGTTACAAGGCGCGGCAAGTGGCTGTGAATGCCGCCCGTGTATGGCTTCCGGTGCCCGTGTTGTTGCCAGGGCTGGCGTCCCCGCGCCTTACCGAGGTTTAACGCCTCGCACTATGCGAACGTAGCCTAACAACATTCCAGTCCAGTTCCAGTTAGTGTGACATAAAAAATATTTATTTACATTTTGTATGACAATTTTTTCTTCAAAATGTGCGGAAATGTTGCTTACGTTGGAAGTAAATGGGTTAAACCTGACGGTACGTAAAGTAACCACCAGGAATTAGACAGTTCAGTGCAGGTTTCGGCGGAATCCGAAACCTATGTCAGTTTGTGTGCCGTTCTTACGTCGTTCTCATATTTCTTCATGACAGTAATCACATCACTATACACAAGAGTGTTAGCGTCTTTGCCCCATATGAAGTCTAGATGGTTGAACATTCTGAAAGGAACTCGAAATCTGTGGATGACATTAGGGAAGCTGCTGCACGTCTTGTTCACATTCTGCAACAAACACGACAGTCACTGCTACAGGAACGGCTTGCATAGCCAGCTTATGATTGTGTGTTACACGCTGAGACCATTTTAGGCGTTATGTACGAAAGAAACAAGAACGCCTCATGCACAGACTTCGTCCGTCCGTCCGTCCGTCCGTCCGTCCCTCCGTCCGTCCGTCCGTGGCCTAGTGTCAGAGACAATCTTCTTCATGGAATTTGTTGTACGATTTCTTAACACAACGTTGTCAAGCAAGCGTGAGCTTCGTGGCAACTGTATCAGTGTCGGCAGCACTGCACTTAATTGTCACTGTGCTCTCCATATCACTGGCCGGTCTGGGCGAAATTTATATTATACGCCTATGCGTACGAAACGCCGTTGTGACAGTCTGCAGTGCAGCCGTTCTTCACTGCAGGGTGTAAGTGAATCCTTGTCTTGGCCTCTACACTTTTCGTGCGATTTGGATGTAATTCAGTGCAGATTTGCACGAAAATGTGTTGGCTGTCAACGAATTTCGCGCAAATCGGCTTAGTGGAGGTTGCACTTTAGTTAGGGGCGTAAATGAATTTCTGTCCGCACTGCCCACATTTACTGTCCAACTTGGGCGAAATTTGGTATTACAACCTGCACATACTTATGTTTAGCATTTGTGAATTTCACGAAAATTGGCGTTTGGAAGGCCCTGTATTTCTTACAGGCTCTAGGAAGTTACATTTGCGCGTGTTCCGTGAAATCTTATGACATTCTGAAAATAAAGAACGCCTTAGTGGCGACTGTGCACGCTGTTATGTCACGCAGTGCACCACTTGCAATCGTGCTTTAAACAAGTTACCTTGCAGCTACGAACTGACTTAACCTACGGAATATAAGCAAGACTCTCTTACCTTTACGGGTGCCAGCCTATCGTTGTCACTGTAGTACAGGGCGACAGGTGACGTCACCAGGCTCAGGTTGTACTTCGGAGGTGTTGCCTGGCCATACTCTTCCATGTTCTTCTTCTCGCCGAAGTCAAATTGTCTAAATTCGCCTGCAAAATGTAATTTCATGACTAGTGACAGGGACCGAACCTAAGGGTGTGTCAGTCCGGCACAGTGTCATTAACAAAACCAGCTGCTTCGTTTATAACGTAGCTATGTGTTTCGGCTTAAAACAAGCCATCATCAGGCAGCTGCAAATATTATGCCAAGCATTATCACAAAGTTATGACATGAAACCCTCGCCGTTACGTTTGTGAAAAATCCCGCGAATGGTACAACCGCGATGTGTGAAGTTAAGGCGTTGTAGGAAAAAGGGGGTTAGGGGAACCAAAGACACAGGGCAGTGATACAAAAGACGAATAGATACTCGTGTGGACCCGTTAGAATGACGTCGGTGTTGCTGGCTGGACATCGTCAGAGTGGTCAGATAGCATGCATCAGTGCATCGCGGAGGGAGAGACTGGAGACTTGGTGATACTTGGTCTGCCTTCTTGTGCGCGTCCTTATAACCTCGCTGCATGGCGTCGCGAGAGCATTAGTAATTTTTAAAAATGATAAAAAATAGGCCATTTTAATTTTTCATTCCAACTTACGTTAATATGCCCACACGTCTGTCCTGTTGTTGCCCTGCACAATACATTCTGGGGACCGCGATCAGTCCCTCGTGTTGCCAAGGCCGGCACAGACAGGAGGCCTTTTGCTGTGGGCTAAAGCGGCTGACTGTGAGTCCAGCCTCTAATATTCATCGAATGCTGATATTAAGATTACGTGGAGCTACCTGCACTCCCCAGTACGCATGCGTGGTATCATGTTTAATTATGCACAGGTGCAACTTACTTCCCCTTTAGTTGTCTCCGTATCGGCACTTACCCGACAGTGCTCCCTGCGCAAAGTGCATGACCTCTCTGGTAGATGCGCCGGCTGGGGTGTGGGCCAGCAACACTGGCAGCCTTTCCTGTCGAGGATTAACGAGCTGTTGTTATGAAATCATTATTATTAGCAGTAAAATGTACTATTATTATCAATATGTCGGACAGTGAGTTTTACCTGCTGTTTTGTGTGGGTATGAAACTTGGTCTGCCACACTAAGGGAAGCACATGCACTGCATAACACCATAAAATTATGTTTGCAAATGTAATTGTGGTTTCTGTGTATTTAAACGTCCTGATAATGACCATGTGATGGTCGAAACATGTAGCCGGATAGGTATATAATATAATTAACGTAATTAGTTGTGTTGATGGCAATCAGTAACTGTGTTGTAACACATGCAGCACAACGGGGTGTCCAAGATAAACAAGAACATAGGCTGCGGGTGTTCGAGAATGCGGTGCTGAGGAAGGCCTAGGCGTATATGGGAGGATGATATTAAAAATGATGTCAAATATGTTGGGAGGCTGCAGACTGGATTAATTTGTCTCAGAACAGGAACAATTGGCGATTTCTTGTTAACTCTGTAATTAAGTTTCGGCTTCCATAAAGTGCGGGGACTTATGCGCTAGCTGAGGAACTGTTAGCTTCTCCGGCAGCACTGTGCTCCACGGGACTGGCCTTATGGGGTAACCACTACACAACCCGTCACTGCTGCAACAGGAAATTGTTAAGAACAAGTTTTATGGAAAATATACAGCAACAGCGGCTTGAAAAGGTGTAGACAGACAACTGACTGACTGACTGACTGACTGACTGACCGACTGACTGACTCACACACTGTGCGTGGTTTCAGGCTTCTGCCACGGTGTAAATGAGATCTCTTTTTTGGGGGTTTACGCAGCGTGGGTTGGTAGGTGGTTACGGACAGTTCGGGACAGCCTGTCCTTCCCGTCTTCACTTGTTCTTCTTGGACTGCTTCACCCTTGAAGATGGGGCCGATAGGTTGTCCCGAAACGTCGGTAACGAACTTACCAACATACGCTGCGTAAAATAGCAGAAGAGCGAGGGTCGGACAAACTATGCGACCAACAGGCCGGGGCTGTGCAGTCGGTACACAAAATCTCGGACTGCGACCAACAGGCCGGGGCTGTGCAGTCGGTACACAAAATGTCGGACTGCGACCAACAGGCCGGGGCTGTGCAGTCGGTACACAAAATCTCGGACTGCGACCAACAGGCCGGGGCTGTGCAGTCGGTACACAAAATCTCGGACTGCGACCAACAGGCCGGGGCTGTGCAGTCGGTACACAAAATCTCGGACTGCGACCAACAGGCCGGGGCTGTGCGGTCGGTACACAAAATCTCGGACTGCGACTCCTTCATAAACGCTCAGTATGTATCGTATGATAATGGTAAACCTACTGAAGTGATATGTGGTATTATCAGACGTGTCATCACCACCACGTGAATCATCAGGCTGCTGTTTAGACTTATGGCTTACATTTCAGTATAAGTGTAATGGTTACTGTAGCTATCAGGGCTCCGGTTGGAGTATCTAGTTACGATTTTAAATTGAGGTGTGAGTCGGAGTCGGTACATTTTTACCGACTCCTCCCAAAATTCCTTCCGACTCGGACTCCACAGCCCTGCGAGAGGCCAGCCAAGAACCAAACAACCAACTGCATGGAGCAGGCCTCGATATCATTATATCCGAGACAACCGAAGACGAACTGTTAATTAAAGGGAGTCGAAATGGGTGTGAGGCGAGACAGAGGGCGTGCAGACAGAAGTGGCTGTATGACCAGCACTGTGCTAGTTGTTCTGATCGACAGAACTTTGATGGGGATGCCTTATAAAGACTTAGGCGGAGATTGTAGGATAATATTGAAGTGGATGGTTTGGAAACACGTTGTGAGATGAGCAGAACTGGGTCAGGATTGTGTCCGACAGGGGTCACCTTTGTTATGGCTGATGCACACATATATATTTTTTACTAAACAAATGCACCTGATATCACAGGGTCACAGTAATGTATTTAAAAGCATTCCACTCCCACATGTTTCGGGCCCTGTCGGCCCATCATCAGGGAGAACATCAGTCGGTATTATACAAAACAATACGTAATCAGTAGCGCATGTAGACCTGCTGGTGGCAGTCTACATGTGCTACTGACCACATATGCTTATGTAGTTTGTGCAATACCGACACATGTTCCCTTTGACGAGGGCCGACAGGGCCCGAAAGATGGAGAACAGTGAGTGTTTAGGTCTGGTGCCATGAAGCTGTGATACTCAGTGCAGGTGTTGGATGATAAAAAACTGAATTATAATGCACGGTACGGACGATGGCAACCAAGTGAGCACGCACCTTGTCCGTCTGCGTGCTCCGTCCGACGATGAGGAATATAAAGGCGAGGCACAGTCTGCTTGTCCAGCGCGTGTGCTTGCAGGCAGCAATGCTGAACGGATTGAGCGCGGTGTTCTGGGGCAGGAACTCGTGTAGCCCGGCGACACGGAACAGCTCCTGGAACCGACAAAACGTGGCGTTTTTAGACCCTGGAGCATGGCGTGCTTGTGAATGGCACGAAACGGTTCGGTTCCTACCCACAAAGGACATACAGCTTCACTATTACAAAGACGAACCAATTAATGTTGCGTACGAAACGGATCGTGGGTTATTGTGCGGAATCAAACGCAACGCGTAAAAACACTGAGTGGAAAGATTCCACAGCAATTTAATGCTAAAGGTGACCATGTGTACAGTTATGATTGTGCCTTAGAGGGCTACGTGCATATGTAGGCCTTACTTGTGTGCTTTCGTGTGTTTCTTACCACTGGCAATCAGAAGCCGCCACTGACATTCATGTTTGCACCTGCACAATACAACGTATCCAGAATTCATGAAACGCCTTTGTAATGCGTAACTTATTATCTGTTTTCATTGCTGATAAGTGTCACTGGCAGGTTACAAACCGCCGCTGCACTTGCCTCCAGAAAGTGTTCGGTGACTGACTGTATGAAGTGGATGACGGGGTTCTTTGTGCGCGTGAAGACCGCCACCGGTGCCAAGGCTATCATTGCGTGTATCTTCTGGTTGTACTCCGGGCGCTGTGACGTCATTACGAAGAACATGGTCGTGCCCATGGAGTGGCCGATATAGTAGAGTTTGCTGTGACCGGTCGACTGCAGTATGTAGTCAATCTCCGCCGGAATGTCGTAGGTGCCCATCTCATGCCAACTGCAAAGCAAAACCAGTGACGAGTGTAATGCACTAAAGTCTCGATATTCGTGAACATAAATGTTCGTGGTTTCGACCTTTCGTGATCATCCATTTTAATTACACTTTTGACCTTTCGTGACTGATTCCGACGAATAGGAATGACACGACGCGGCTGGCGAGTCGGCTGCCGCAAATTTCCTGCTACTGTGCAGACCACTCACAGCTCAGGTCAGCTCTGTCTGTTATCATGTTAAGGGAGGTTCATTCCTTCCCTGCTTTATGGAAGGAGACTGCCCTTGAAATATTTAATGTATATGTCTTTATGTTCCCAAAAAGTTTGTACACGTATTTTGTTAAAAATATTTCGTTATTTAAGCTTTCTGAGATGACCTTACATTCTGATTACTGGTATTTTATATGTTTTTCGAACAAAATAGGCATTTTTAATTGAAAAGTGGATCCCGATGTTCGTGATTCCGGTGTTCAAGATTCTGGCTTTCTAGACGGTTTTAACGGTCCCAGTGAATCACGAACATTGAGGTACTATTGTTCTCATATTCACGGTGATTTTGAACTGGACGAAACTCTGAGTACGTAGTTCCCTTTGAGTGACAACAAATGGCAGAGGAAGTCCCTTTACTGATAGTGAACACCGAACTATAGGGGTGATGGGCGTTGTTCCTGTGTGGGTGTGGGTGTGGGTGTCACTCAGTGTGGGTCATCTGAAGATGCTGTCGATAGCTCCGACAGTACGGCGTCAAGTAGTATAGAGATTTGGTGAGTGACCGTGCGGCCGTACACTGGTTTGATTTACACAGCACCCTGTCACTTGTCTCTCGACTGACTGCGGAGAAATGCGATAAATCTCAGCGAAGGTTTTGGGACGGTATTTCAAGCCAGTACCTCCCGAGTGTGAAACAGACCTGCTGTTCTGTCGTTATGCAAAATAATTCAATTCAATTCAATTCCGGTTTATTTATGTGGCGATTCAACAGCCGGTTGGCCAGTTGTGTTCATATGCCAGGATCAAACCTTATGCATTTGTTTCATGATGGAAAACCTTCATGCAAAATACAGTCGAAGTTAAAGTACGTGCTACGCTAACTGCTCCTCAACCCCTGTGCTATTCCCAGAACTGTATCGTCATGTTCACCATCACCAGCGTTACCTGTATTCCCAAAACCTGGGTTCGGAAGGATCAAGTGACACATGTTTCCGGGAGTACGTATTGCCACGTGCATTGGCCAGCCACACATCGTAGCCAGCATCTGCCAGGATGAACCCTGCAGGACAAAACGTATGCTTGTAGACAGACCTGTGCTTCGTGCGCACGATGTCACGTGATGTATGTGTATCATATTGCGTGCATGTGTTGTTTAATGATGCTGTCATTTCCTAAGATTGTACGTGGTCGGCTGTAGTATCGGTGACGAATGAATAAACGGGTACGTAGCGTTTGTGCAATTACACTGACAGGGGAAACAGAAGTATTCGGAGAAAAATCTGTCCCAGTGCCGCTGTGGCCACCACAAATCTCACATGGACTGATCTAGGATCCAACCCGGGCCTCCGCGGCAAGAGACCGGCGGCTGACCGCCTGAGCCACGGCGCGGCCTTTTCAATCCAGCGTGCATACCTCCCGAGAACCTCAAATGTCGCAACAGCATTTGTTCTGAAACTAATCCAGTACAGATGAACACTGAGGGCGAACAGCAGCAAACATTGTAAACGTGTGCACGGTACACTACTGTGCTGTGTGACTGGCTGGACAGTGCAGTGACACTAGCTGTACAGTTGAAAAACGCGAATGTTGAGGCCAGTGAGACACAAACACCGAACAAGTACTCTGAAACTTCCACATTTCTTGCCTATTGTTTTGTGCTGGCAAAGGTATACCTGAGGTCCGCTAACCTACCCGGGGAGTCCTGTCGAATGGCTGATAGACAGAGGTGCACAGAACCATGTGTCGCGGTGACCAGCTGTAGAACGGGATGGTGTAAGAAAAATGAGAAAACAAAATATACTGAAATGGGGGAGACAGAAGGCGCAATAAAATGAAAGACGAAAAGAGAAATGCAGAAGCTAGGAAAGAACACGATAAGAAAGCTGTATAAAACAAAGGCGAGATTTGAACTTGTCACAGTACCGTTGCTGGTATGTGATCCGCGTGTCAGCAGCCACTCGCTTCTCGGTACAGCATCACACGTCTGAAGACTTGTATGGAAAGGAACACAAACAGGGACAAGGCGAACACAAAGGCGCCAGCTGATGGAAGACATACCCAGTGACCTTTCTGGACCCAGGCCGACCCAGTCGAACGAGCTGCAGAGAAGAGCGTGGTGCATCAGCACGGCAGGTCTGGTCCAATTCGCGGGTCCTGATGTGCCATGAGGAATGCGATGAAGCTCCAGGATGTAGCCATCTGCTGTCTGAACGCTGTGAGTCTGCACGGGGTACTCATACTTGGCGATCAGCTGTGGCTGCGAACATATCGGCAGTAGCGGTGGACATTCGTTGGCCCCTTGAAACCCAGCGGTTACTGTATGTACCGCCAGTTTAACATTCAGCAATGCTACGGTCTGCCCACACAGTGTGTTTATGTGTTTTGTGTGGATCTCAGAACAAACAGCGATTATTTCCCTATACAGCATTAACTGACTGGTTTTTATAACCGAGACGGAGTGTTTACTGCGCGGTACCGACTGGGTATTTAAATGCCACGTTCTGCCCACACAGTGTATTTATGTGTTTTGTGTGGATCTCAGAACAAACAGCGATTATCTCCCTATACAGCATTAACTGACTGGTCTTTGCCATGGAGACACATTGGCTGAATTTATAAACGTTATTTTCATAAGTGTCGGGTTAAAGAGTAGATGTGGCCGGATTCTCACATTCATACAAACCTCCATTCAACGGCTGCGCTACTGAACAAGTTGACTCAAATGGAAACACTCACGGTAACACTTATTCTGACACAAGGTAAAACACCGTGATTAACCTGAATTGCATTTAAATACCCACTTCGTACCGCGCAGTAAACACACTCCGTCTCGGTTATAAAAACCAGTCAGTTAATGCTGTATAGGGAAATAATCGCTGTTTGTTGTGAGATCCACACAAAACACATAAACACACTGTGTGGGCAGAACGTAGAATTGTTGAATGTTAAACCTGGCGGTACATACAGTAACTATTTAAAGACCCAGTCCGTACCGCGCAGTAAACACACTCCGTCTCGGCTATAAAAACCAGTCAGTTAATGCTGTATAGGGAAATAATCGTTGTTTGTTCTGAGATCCACACAAAACACATAAATACACTGTGTGGGCAGAACGTGGCATTTAAAGACCCAGTTCGTACCGCGCAGTAAACCCTCCGTCTCGGTTATAAAAACCAGTCAGTTAATGCTGTATAGGGAAATAATCGCTGTTTGTTCTGAGATCCACACAAAACAAATACACTGTGTGGGCAGAACGTGGCATTTGTGAATGTTAAACCTGGCGGTACATACTGTAACCGCTGGGCTTTAAAACGGTTAACGCTCCCTGTTTTGTGAACGGCGACATGTTTTGAAGGTGTCCGTAAAATTATGCCTTCTGCCATCTTTTATAGAGTTCTAACTGTCACTCTTGATGGATCTAAAACAAACATGACCCTTTACCACAGCATTCTTACCGAGGTCAAATAGAGATCTGCATCATTGACGGCTGCCATACTAGAAGCTGTTGTACTGTGGGCGAGGCGATAACACCAGGTCAGCAGGGCAACTGTCATCAGATCAGGCATCCGAACCTGGAGACCACATACAGACAGCAACATTGTTGACTGCGTCATAATACAGGACAGTGAGAAAGAACTCCGAGTGCTTCCTAGAGCACGTGAGAAAATAAATGCATCTTCCTGCTTATTAACAACCGTTGCTTCGACTCACGAGAACAGCCTTGACCTTGGCAGTATTGACGCAAAGAAGTTAGACATTCAGATGATTATGGGCAGCAACAGATGTATTCCAGTTAAAATCCATTGGGCCGAATGTAATTTGCGTCTAACGTTGCTAGTTAGTACTGCTATTTTCTGTTCTGTTCTATCTGATTGTATCTGTGCTTACATCTGGCTCTAGGCTAGGGCGACCGGTGTCACGTGACAGTTGCAGCCATGGAGACTTATGTTTTAGCGTACCTGTATGTCTTCTCTGCAAGGCTAGCCCCGGTGTGAGGGACCTTCCCGGCTTTGTTAAGGTCAGAGTTGTCGTCTGTCCAGTAATTCCCGTTGGGAAGTCAATGGGCAGTCGCTCTATGTGCTACTCAACCCATGGCGCAGTGCATGCGGAGTAACGACTACGGCCGCGGCTGACGACCGAGTGACGGTGGTTCGGTTCCCGGTAGGGGCAAGCAGTTTTTGTTTCCTCCAAGTCGTCCAGACCGGTGCTGCGGCCCACCCAGCCTCCTACACAATGGGTACGCGGGGGCTCTGCCTGTTCACAACAGACCGCCACTTATCCCTGTCCTGGGCCAGATGAGTCCACTCCACGCCTTCTTAGCTGGTTTCCTTAAGATTCACCTTAGTGTTGTCCTCCCATCTACGCCTAGGTCTTACAGCCGTTCTCCTTCCCTCGGGTTTCCCCACCAGAACACTGTATACACCTGTCTTCCCCCGTACGTGCCACATGCCCCGCCCATCTAAATTCTTCATGATTTGATCACCCGAATATTTGGTGAGGAACACACATGAAGCTGCTGACCGTGCAGGTTCCTCCAGCCCCCCCCCCCCCCCGGTCGCAGGGCTGCGTAGTGACAACAAACAAACAGAAAGCGAAGTTTAAAATTGTCCACACCGTGCACGTTTTCACACGTTACCAAGACCAACTCGCACACAGCACGGTCACTGCACAAGAAACTTCGCACAACTCATTTTACAACATGAGGCCAACACCAGGCTTACCATACCAGGACTCTGTCTGTGCCCTGCATTATACCTCTTGGCACAGTGACGACGGAAACTTACAACACACCAGCAGCTTTCATATACATTTCAGCAAGGCGTCATGGGACAACAGCGATTTTAACGTATTTTTAAATAACCAGGCTGGTGTAATTTTAAGCGTTTTAAGTGCTCTGTGTCTTCCCTGAAGATGGAGTGAAGTCACATCAAAACATGTCGGCAGTTTTGCGAAGTCTGTTGTGCAGTGACTCCGTGTTGTGTCCCAGTTGGTCTTGGTAACATGTGTGAGAAACTCGAAGCGGTTGTCGAATTCAAAACAGCTCAGGCCTACCAGATCGCACGGTTTGAGCGCGACGCGGCGTGTGCGGTGTGAGCCCAGAACATTGCCGCGCCACTGTACTGACACTTGCGATGGCGATGTTGGGCACTGACACGCGCTGCGTCACAGGGGTGCTGTCGAACATGTGCTAAAGGCTGCTGCTGTTGTGGTCATGTGACCCTGCGCGCTCCAGAACGCAAAGTCCGTCCTTCAGATCGTGTTATCGGGCTGTGGCCTTGGGTTCACTGTGCCATTAGAACGCCGTTCCTGTTAAACCAACGTCTGTTTTTTCCCCCCTAATGGCGCAACAGCTGCTCAGTTGGCCAGGGCCTCCTCATTGTCGAGGCTTCACGATCATACTCAGACACACCACACTCGGTAGGACTCCTCTGCACGAGTGATCAGCCCGACGCAGAGACCTCTACCTGACAACATACAACACTCACAAGAGACAGACACATGCCACCGGCGCGATTCGAACCCGCAATCCCAGCAAGCGAACGGCCGCAGACCGACGCCTCAGAAGCGCGCGGCCACTGGGATCGGCACATCGCTACGTCTTTGCTGCACATGCGTTATTGGATTTTCATTAAGCACTGCAGCACAAATTCAGTAATGCAAGTCATCTACAGTTCTACCTTTCACTTTTAGAACGACAGTCGGTTTACATAACCGACAGTCGTTATACAACTGCACAGCTAAGCAGAACAGATGCTGCAGAGAAAAACACAGATGAAGCACATAAAGCAAAGCCTTTACGCGTTTGTTTTACAGGGCGATAATTGCAGAGACCACGTCTGTCCGTCCGTCCGTCCGTCTGACAGTCTGTGGCCTACTTCGGCGGCTAAATCGTTTGTTGGATTTTTATGAAATTCTGTACAGCTGCAGAGCAAGCGTGCGTGCCGTGACACGCGGCGCAGCTGATGTTGCGTGCTTGCCATCCGGTCACTGTCCGCTGTGGGTGCAGTGTGGCACGAGCGATCTCCACATAACGCTGTTCAGTGTTTGCGCGCTTCGTGAAATGCGGCGCAGGGAAGGCAGTACTTTCCAAACACGCGTAAATGAAATTACATTTACGCGTGTACCGTGAAACCGTTGATTTTTAAAAGTAAAGAACGCCTTGGCGATGTGTGTGAGCAGCAGCACGGTCTTGTGTAATTGTTCGTCCAGACGGCAGCTGCTTGCAGCACGCGTATTAGAGGCCTGCATCGTGATGTGGACACGACTCACAGAAGCAAACAAACTAAAATGGTATCCCCATCCTGCTTGCATTTTGTACACTTCTTGTATTGGACGCACGATATCTACAGACCCCGCATTAATAAAGCCTCTTTTTATTTCCCCAGTCCAATGTTTTGGCTGTCTCAAGCAGGGTTATGCAGTCGGTACACAAAAACTCCGACTCCGACTCCTTCATAAAAGCTCAATATGCATTAATAACGGTAAACCTATAAGACGTTTCATCACCACCACGTGAATCATCAGGCTACTGTTTAGACTTATGGCCTACATTTAAGTATAAGTCTAATGGTTACTGTAGCTATCAGCGCTCTGGGGTTGGAATATCTAGATAAGATTTTAGATTGAGGTCGGAGTCGGAGTCGGTACATTTTTATCGACTCCGACTCCACAGCCCTGGTCTGACGCCTGAAATTCCCTGTAGTAATGTTTGAAGGGCACCGAGTTCGTACCTCACTGAGTGCACAGTGCGTAGTGACGAGACTGGCATTACAGCTACTGCATTTATGTTAGGGAAATTATGCTTCTGTGGGAATCACACGAAGCACATAAATACACTGTGAGGAGGAAACGCAGCGTCCTTACAGATGAACTGACATAGTACTGTACATGCATACATAGACACACCGCTACTTACGGTCCTGCAGGATGGTGTTAAGTCGAACTAGGCGCATGGTCAACTACACGTACAGTTGAACTCGGTTATAACGTCACGAAAGGGACTGCATATTTCGTGTCGTTCTAAACGAGTTTTGTTATAATCGAGGAGTATAATGTGATGGCTAAGTGGCCCAGAATATCTGACGCTAAAGGCGAGGTGTCGTATAAACCGAAGTTGTTATAACCGGGTTCGACTGTATGTATAATATACAGCATACATACATACGTGTGTGTGTGTGTGTGTGTGTGTGTGTGTGTGTGTGTGTGCACACAGCTGCCACTGTGATTTAGGGGGATAAACTACTTATGGATGTAGCAAACGTAACACAATGCGTGAGTATCGCGGTTAATACACCAGCGACAGCCACGGCATCACTTACCCGCGCCGAACGGCTGTGTCTGCGAGACATCTCGCTGCGTGTACAGCGTGCAGCACTGCCGCTGCTCCTCGAGCCCTGTCGCCGCGCACTGTGTCCGGCTGCTGTCGCTGCGCGGCCGTCCTAACAGCCTCTGCGGCCGGTTGGATGGAGCAACGCAGGCAGGGCCAACCGCCTGACGGAACACTTCCTCCGAATACGTGCTGGACGACCACAGCTTCGCGGTTCGATTCCGGGCAGGAACAAAGGCTTCCTGCCCCGAAAGTGTCCCGACTGGATCAGGAGCGCACGCAGCGTCCTACCGAATGGCGCCGGCGACGAAGCACCGACGGGGTCTTCAGGTTCACTACTTACCGTCATCTGGTGCCGAGGTTAATTCTCCATACATATGAATTACGTGGTAACTTAAACGCAGGGACAACTTTAGCGTTTCCTTTTGTAATTTTTGGCTGCGTTAGCTGACTGTGCATTGGGAGAGGATCTAACAAAGTTAGTCTTGAACTGGGTCATACAGAGTGGCTTCTTCATTTTAAATTGAATAACAAAATTACAGTTTCTGAGTTATTTCAAAGAGAAGGAAGTTATTTAGATATAAAAGTAACTGCCTCGAATATTCAGCAAGTTATTTAAAGTAACTGATAAAGTAAGTACACAGTAAGTTCCCCTAGAGTTCACACTGCCGCCTTCTGAACCATGACGCTGCATAGTCTAAGTGGTGTGTAGCAATATTTAGTACAACTATATTCAGCATCCACTCTGAAGATGGAGGCAATGTCTTCCTCTGTAACGTTGGGTAACATCCGTCAAACAAGACAGTGCTGCAACCCATGACAAAAATTTGAATATTCGCCTCTCTGAAAACCTCAGACCTCGTGACTAACAATATTGTTACAGAAGTTACATGTAGGAAGTTAGGATGGACTGGGCATGTAGATCGGCTGGGGAGACATTTAATTCATACATATACGTCTTGGAAGGCAAGGACTAGGAAATTCGTAAATTAAATTTGAAGACAGTGTTGGTTCATCTAATTAACATTTAAATACTCAGTTCCCGCCTAGCAGAGGACACTCTGCATCGGAATTACAAAGATGATGCTGTTGTTCCTCGGAATATCGTTTTTACAGAGAGATTCAAGAGCAATATACAATGTGCGGGGGGGGGGGGGTGCTTCTTGATGTTAAAGCGGGCGACATTTACAGCGTGTCCCAAAAGTCAGTTTACCGAGCTTGTCCTCACGCCTCCGGGAAAAGTCACCTGCATGAAGTGACACTGAGGACGTGCCGAAGTTGTTTACACTGCTGTCCTCCCTGTTCAGCGCACACTTCGCATGTGCTGAGCACTGTTTGTTAAATAAAGTCGTGTTCCACTGGAACGTGAGTATAGCTGGGTAAAGCGACTTTCGGGACACGCGCGATGTTAACCACTGTGCTTGAAAGGGTTGCGCTGTGCGCAGTTCGTTCCCTGGTCGCAGTGTGGGGAGGACCAAAGTGGCCTTGTGCTGTGTGCACTGTTTGTGCTTGTACAACGGGATGTCATAGCCCGCGAACTTTCGACACATCTGAACTTTGTAACTCGCGTATTATCTGCCGCCAACACGCAAATCGCCGATAAGCGTAAAGTTAGTTCATAGACTGGATTAAAATTGCATCATGATTCAGCCCAGTGTTAAAAACCACTGCTCGTTGCTTCTTGTTAGTGTAAGGATCAGTGGGGATTTTATGTACAGGTTGATTAAAAAATCTGACGGCGTGTTTATGACTAACCAACCAGTGAGCCTGCAACCACGGCTTGTGTACACATTGTGAGGGAAATCCTCCAGATTTGTTTTATTGACCCGCAGCTGATACGCGTCTCACATCTGTAGGTGTACTGGTCACTGTGTTACAGACCTGTCAAACTGTTACCTTCGTTCTGAATTACTCTGCATTGCTGTCTTTGCGGTGGGAATTAAATCCTGGCTTGGCCATTACTGGTTACGCCACAGTCGTTTACTTGCGTACTGCAGTGTGTAAGTATTCAGAGTGTGTAGCTGGAATAATTGTCAGAAGTCAGCACTTCACTTGTGGATATGCGCCACGTCGTAGGAACGGTGCCCTTGTAAGACACTGGCTGCTTGTCCGTATCCCACCGACGGCCTGCAGGTGTGTTGCATATCAAAGGAATTGTCACAGTTTGTGTACTTGACACTTGTGGGTGTGTAGGAATGCTGCCAGATAATCCAGTCGTGGGAACGCGGCTTCGCTCCTGCACACAGTGTTGCCCTAAGTGGTAGTTGCAAACAGCGTGAGTGCGAAACTTTGAGGTTATGCAGGACAAAAAGCATAAAACTACGCTTGTAGGTGTGTAGACCTATATATGTAAAAAGGTAAAGTTGACCCTGTAACAGGCGATGGGGACCCAAACTGGGAGTACAGGTGTAGCGCTACTCTTTCTTTAACCTCGGCGTTATATGGGGTGAGTAGGCCCCAGGACGGGTCTGGACGGGTGCGGAAAATCTCTCCCAGGCTTCGAGTTCGGTTTCTGTTTCATGTGCAGGGTCAGTACTTTTGGAGACAAATATGGTTCTGTCGTTTCCCGTCCTATTCCAACGCACGTATGAGCGGGTCACACTACCGCCACTGTTTACACTATGGGAAACCGAATACGAAGTGACGAGCGGTGTTGGTCAGATAAAATAATGTGTCTCTATAATACTGCTGAAACTGCGGCTTGACGTGGATAAACGTTTAAACCCCAAAAGAACTACAGGCGACATTGCAGAACCCCACTAAACAGTAGACGCCAACCTGACCGTGATTTTCGGTGAAGTGAAATGAAAACAAGGAAAGATAAAACGGAAAAATCGGCTTATCGGATTTTTCTTTCCTTGTCCAGATTTGGCAGATGACCAAAGGTACGGTTGTCTGCAGTATGAGTCCTTCGATTTCGGTAGACGCGTATCAGAGCTTCGGACGAACTGCTGGCTCCGAAAACTCGGTATGTGTTTACGTAGTACACGGCCTCACATCCCAGACGATCATAATGGTGACTCTCCTGTGGCTACTTCAGGTTTGGGCCGGTAAATGACACCATCGCCGTCTGAAGTGTATGCGTACCTTGCACACAAGGCCACGTGTGTCGGTGCAGTCAGACCATGACCTCTGCTCACTTCACATCAACTTGACGCACAAGTGGAAGGCGCAAGCACTATTTTGGAACGGTTTTGTCCACCTGTCTTGAATGACCAGGCAAAATACTGATGATTCAGCACATCTGCTGAGGAAGGCCTGCACAGTGCTTTGTGCTACCAACTTTCCTGTGTCACTCTGCGTGTACAGTGATTACTTGCTGCGCTTCATTAAGCAGAACTCCGCAAAGACATGAAGCATTCGAAGTACATATACTGCTGGCACGTCACGAGTTGGCGTTGGGGCACCTCACTGTTGATGAACAACCTTCCTTCACCTGTAATGGTGTATGGTGAACTGATGTTTTCAGAGTGCAGCGTAGTGTAACGTTCCACCCAACGTCTGTATTCTTAGTGTCGTCATTAGACGAATGCGAGTGCAGAGATTAAGAATGAGTGGGCGTGCACCTCCACTCCCCTACGCCTTGATGGTGTGCACAGGGGCGTTATTACTATTAAGGCAACTTTTTATATTGCGGTAATTAGCTCCACACGGTAGCCACTTTGTCGCCCCGGGCATCTCCAGACGCTAGACGCCTCACCGCTCGAACCGCTGCACTCGATAAAACAAACCGACAGCGGCGAAAAGGCGTACAACTCGTACAGTACAGTGATCGGCGAGTTTTGGGGGATTTTCGACGGATCAGCTAAGAGAACATATACAGCTTAGGAATTTTAGTACTGCGTGGTTGGTAATCGTTACGTGTGTTTGGATTGTGCCGTGGCGGCCTAAGTGTGTTTAGTCGCGAATAAAAGCTGAAAAGCACACATTTTGGTGAGACTGACATTGCAAGGTTATCGTAAGACGTTTGTGGTACAGTATTACCGTTAAGCTCAGTAAATTAGCGCTGGGCGTGATTTATTGTACGCGTTGTGTTGGAAGGACTGTCATTGGAAACGTTTCAACATGTTTGCGCGCGGTAAAAGACGAGCCCGCACTTGGTTACTTCCCACGCAATGCCAACCCGTGACAGTGGGCTCTGCGCAATAGCGATTCCGATGTTAAAGTCAGCAGCTGCGTGAAGTGGCACTTTGTGTGATGCCCAAGTATGTCGCTGTGCCCTGTTGTACGGAGGCACTGCAGCCTACTGACTGCAAGGCAAATACGCTTCATGCGACCTTCGAGTTTTTGCTTCTGTCCTCTCTGTGGGCGTTTGTCAGCCTGTCTTGTGTTACACGAACAATTTTTGGCGGCCTGAGTCGATTCTAACCACAATTGATTGTATGTCTGTTGTTTCTGCTGTAAATGGGCATTTTTCGACTGTTTCCGTCTGGAATCAGGAAAGCCGGCCCGTCCATAGGCCGATGTGAAGCTAATGCTAATGGTTGTCTTCAGTTACTTGAGGCCGGTTCCACTTCGAATTCCACAAAAACGAATAGAATCTGACTTACGTTTCTTAAATTTTTCTTTAATTTTATGTACTCTTTTGACACCTGGAGACACTAATTTCCATGACGTTTGAGCCTGTACGCGGAATGGAGCAGAAAACAAGCAACCCCGTGTCATGTCGGAGTTCCGAAATCGAGAGAAATTCAGAGTCAAAAACTGTATTGCCAGTGTTTGTTAAGTGTGCTGTTCAACTACGCTTTGAATTGCTCAGTTGATACGGCGTCGGCGGTAGACGAATGACTGAGTATGTAGCGCTGGTGGAACGATACTGACGGGAAAACCGAAGTACATTGTGATAAACTTTTGCCAGTGACACTTTGTCCCCAACAAGTTTTACACCAACAGGCCTGGGATCGAACCGAGACCCTTGCGGTTAGAGGCTGAGGCATGGCGCCGTATGAAGCGCAGCTGTAAAGAACGGGAGGCTGCGTGTGCAATGAGCTGTCGCTGGGCACTCTACCGCAAACTGTACCGGCCACGGTGTGGTGGAAGAAACCCCGCGGAACGAATTTCACCAAATTTGAAAAGGTTTCAGGTCTTGTGGGATGTGGTGCTGAGTCGCCGGGTCAGTGTTTTCCGCCGTTTCGAAGGCACGCTGTAACTTCAAGTTGAACTCTCAACAAAACAGCTGTGGAAGCCTCAAAATTCGCAAATTAACAAATATTTGAGATCGATATCTCGAAAAGTAATGGATCGAGACGTCTCAGACTTCACGACAGTTTATCCAGATGCCGCACGATACGCCTCATTTTCTGCTGTGCCATTTAACTGCAGTCGCACGCAGACGAATGCCCTTCAGTTGACTGTTTCCGCGGACCTGCTTCAATTGCTCAGTCGCTCTGATTTATTTTATGGCTATTTCCGTCACTTAGATAGGCAGCCCCACACTTCATCTGTTTGTCGTCAACCCTCCGTCCCCCGTCCCCCGTCCCCCGTCTCCCGTCTCACAACCCCCAACTTGTGATTGAGTGGACCGGCTCATTGACAGGATTAGCAGCGGCCGACCACCTCAGCGGTACGGCCGTCGCCAAGCGACCACATGTTCATTTCGTCTGTCTGGATGCGACACTGCGGGTGTTCTGCGAGCACGATAACTGTCTGTCTGTCTGTCTGTCTGTCTGTGCAGCGGACCATTCTGCTGCACAGACGGCTTGTACTTTTGCCATCTTTAGGTAACGTTAATTCGTAATTGAACATCAAGTTAAACGTTGGTTGAGCCCTTCGCTCTTCTGGGGTGTTACACGGCGTTGTTGGTTGGTAGTTAGTCACCGACGTTTCAGGACAACCTGTCGGTCTCATCTGCAACGGCCAAGCAGTCCAAGAAGTTAGTTCACGGTGCAAGGACCGGGAGGTGCGGCCCGTGTGAGAGATGTTCTTTGGGCCAGGTGGCACTGGGACAGGTTTCTCTCCGACTGCTTCGGGTTTCCCCTGTAAATGTCATTCCACCAGTGCTCCATGCTCACCTTCATCTGCATGCTGATCTTAGCACAGGGATCAACTGGCGAACCCTGGGAACTTTCACAAATCAGTGGATGCTTTTTCCTTAGACGGGGAGAATTGAATAGCAAAATGTTTTTCCTTAGTGCATGAAGGGCTGTTTACATGTGCTGTTTACCGGCAGCTTGTGTAGAGGAACCGGAGGAAGTCGGGAGTAAATACCTTATTTGATAAAGGCTCACAAAATAACATCCAAATATTTCTAGTGAATGCCCATTGGATTTTTAAATGACTCTACGCTGTGGACGAGAAGTGGTGGTCGAAATTAAAAAGTTTACAGATTTACTGACATCGTTTTAACCCTTTAAAGCCCAGTGGTTACTTTACGTACCGCCATCGTTAACATTTAGCAATTCTACGTTCTGCCCACACAGTGTGTTTATGTGTTTTGTGTGGATCTCAGAACAAACAGCGATTATTTCCCTATACAGCATTAACTGACTGGTTTTTATAACCGAGACGGAGTGTGTTTACTGCGCGGTACGGACTAAGTCTTTATACATAATTCAGGTCCCTCTTGGCCTTTAAAAGGTTAGTAATTCTGAAGAATTCCCCGACTTCTGTTTTCTCGACACGCGTAGGTCTTGCAGTAAAGACGTTTGGTATGCAGAACGTGTATAAGGCTCGAGATGCGCCCAGAACTCATTCAGCTCTTCGTGTGAAGCGTCCATTCAGAAGTGGAATGTGTCGACAAATTTAAGCGAAATTCCTTTCATCCGTTCTCTAGTCACATGCGAAGAGGCAGACATGGGGATGACGGGAGGCGTGTCTCAGCGACCGCGCTGAAAAGGAGGTTCGTTATGTGAAACAGTGACGTTAAGTAACAGTAATTACTGGCACCGCAGCACCTCCCCACACGTGCAGTTACGTCTGCTTGACACACGTGGTGACAGTGGGTGGGCCGTGAAGGGATAACAAGCAGCCTCCATGCCCTGATTTATGCACCGCCATCCTCGATGACACGGCGCCACCGTCACATGGTCACACTCTAACTCCATCTTGAGAAGTTGATAGTGGCTGAGCTGGTTGAAAAGTCCCGCGCCGTTGTTAGGCCAGGAGGTTCTTTGTGCCCTGCAACTCGCTTATTGACTTGTGCTTGTTGCATGCAGGTGTATAGTCAACTGTAAGGACGCGACAGGAAGCAGTCGTGGCCTGGCTTCAGGTAATGGCAGGAATGAGGAAGACACACCGTGTCAGGATGTTGCCTCTGGGCCGAGATTTGAACATGGGACTTCCAGAACGTGACAGCGACGTTTCGTACTATTCTCAAAAGTGTCCTTTGGTGGACGTCCGCTATGCCCCTTCAGGGGACTGTACCCTAAGCACTTCAGTTTATTCCACACTCTCCATTTTCTTTATTACAAGCCCGTTTGACTTTCAACTCCCATTTAAATCTTGGTCTCCCAGTTTGTCTTCCCTTCGCGTTAGGAATAATATTTTGCGTGCATTTCACAGTGTAAATAACAGTCCGTATTGTGTGCGCAATTTTGATTTGCAGTTTGTGCAGAGGTGCAGATGCACACTGTGGCTTTCACACCAGGTTGTGTGGTGGGTCGGTGCTTCTGTCTAGCAACCTGCAGGCGGCGTGCTTCTCTGAAACTTGGGTACCCACCCACCGGACTCTACAGGGTGGTAACCAGAAGGCCACAGTGTCATTGTGTACATTCCAATCCTAGGCTATGCAGCGTGTACAGTGCGTTCATATTGTATGCTGTGTTACATTTTTCATCTCTCTGTAATCCATCTTTCGTCACTTGCTTCTTGTTTTCTTGTGAGGTTCATGTATGTGGCCCTTACGTGCAATTTCTCCCCTGTAATTATGGGAACGAAATGTAATATTTTCATGGCAGTGTTGGCAATAACTGTCAGCAGGTCTGCTTTTCTGACATGTGTGGGTACATAAATTACTGGCAGATGTCTGCTATTCTAGTGTGCGTACCTAACAGGATTCTAAAAGTATGGCCTACAACGAAAACTTAACAGGCACGTTCGGCAGAAGGAATTATGAGTGACAGCATAACGAACGCGCGTTTCGGATTGCTTATAAGGAACGGAAATGTGGCTGACACGAGGGGGGGGGGGGGGAGTGACGTGCGACTTTGCCACGATCAGCGTGGATAAAGGACAATGGGGAAGCAGGATTGGAGATGTGATCGGAGTTCGCTTGTCTTTATTAACCTGAAGTATATGTAAAGACTCATTTCGTACCGCGCAGTAAACACACTCCGTCTCGGTTATAAAAAACCAGCCAGTTAATGCTGTATAGGGAAATAATCGCTGTTTGTTCTGAGATCCACACAAAACACATAAACACACTGTGTGGGCAGAACGTATATTTAAATACCCAGTCCGTACCGCGCAGTAAACACACTCCGTCTCGGTTATAAAAACCTGTCAGTTAATGCTGTGTAGGGAAATACTCGCTGTTTGTTCTGAGATCCACACAAAACACATAAACACACTGTGTGGGCAGAACGTAGCATTTGTGAATGTTAAACTGGCGGTACGTAAAGTAACCTCTGGGCTTTAAAGTGTTAATAAGTAAGCTTCGACTTTCTAATCAGAATGTGACTGCTTTGCAGCTACCGCGTGTTGCAGTTTGATAAGGACAGTGAACGTTTCACGGACGAATGCCGGGAACCTTTCTGTGCAAAGTGCCGGTGTGAGAGCAACATGGCTCCCGCGCGGTCGAATTCGCGAGACACGCAGTCCTTCACTTGCAGACGGTAAGTGTGTCAGGTGTGCTTCAGGCCGAAGGAAGCGCTTGACTTGTTGTACAGTGTGGCACATTGTGACTGTACTTATTTTAATTAACGCGCTGTTTTCATTGTGTTGAGAGTTAACTGTCTTTATGCACAGAGTTGTCACCGGCACGCATAACAGCCCGCATACATCGTAGGCACTCAGGCGTTAGAAACATTGGCTTGTCAAACTTAAATCCTAAGCCCCTTTATTTCGTTATTTCTTTCTACGTTTTTTATTACACTTTACCCTTTTTTTTCGTGTTGCCGTATGCAGCCGAGTTGGGTGCGTTCCCAAAGCACTGCACTGATTGAACGTGACATTTGGTTGGAATCTTTTCCGTTCGCCTGGTTGCTAAAAATACAAAACGCCAGGGGATGAAATCTTTCGAGGGAAACAGCCACCGTGTTTTGTCAGCGTGCTGTAAATTGAACCCATTCGTTGTGCGGACGCGAGAAGTCGGTCACAAACAAAGTACAGAGTCGGGATTTGGGATTTTCACAGCGGTGCTGCTGCTGAGGATTCAAGGCTTTGGAAATGTGAGGGTGTGGGGGTCTCGACGTCTCGAAGGCGGAACACTCATATAGTCCTGCTGCAGTGGGAGGTGCTGCCAGCAGTAATTCGCAATGTGGTATGTGATTTCCCTGACGATGGCCGAGCGCAGGCCGAAACATGTCGGAAGTAAAGTAGCAAACAAATAGAGGAAGTTTTGATACAATGGTGTGGTGTTAAGGAATGGTGTCGTATTGAGTGTAAATCAAAAGTAAAGTTGACTCCCCACTGTCACTGGAAACATTAACTGTATTAAATTAAGTATATATATATATATAATTCATTTAACCTTTTAAAGTCTAAAATTAACCTGCACTATATTTAAAGATTCAATCCGTACCGCGCAGTAAGCACACTCCGTCTCGGTTGTACACACCAGTCGGTTAATGCTGTATAGGGAAATAATCGTTGTTTGTTCTGAGATCCACACAAAACACATAAATACACTGTGGGCAGAACGTGGCATTTAAATACCCAGTCCGTACCGCGCAGTAAACACACTCCGTCTCGGTTATAAAAACCAGTCAGTTAATGCTGTATAGGGAAATAATCGCTGTTTGTTCTGAGATCCACACAAAACACATAAACACACTGTGTGCACAGAACGTAGCATTGTTGAATACCCTGTCTGACAGCACATAGAGTAAGCAGTGTGATAGGATCATAAAGAGAGAAGGCCATTTGACTAACGCCACCACCCCTACATAAACGCGTGGCTGTAAACGTATCACGACAGTCCACCAGAAAGTGCAGTGTGGTACAGCCAGCATCAAAACGTGCAGTATGTGCGTGTAAGTAACCGCCCTTTATATGTTATTAATCAGTACGTTAGTAATTCGGATGTGTATTAGAGAGTTAATAAAACATTTATTTGTATATTTCTTACATTTTTATAAGAAAGGCGGTCACAATCAATAAGGCCTAGCTGCCGTACACGCATACGGTTAATGCTAACGGCAGGTCTTTAGATGCGGTGCTACAAAACAGCGGGAAGGCACAGAAAGTGAACACGTTTGCCTATAGAGCAAGGAACGCTGTTTGCATGACAACCCGACTGAAACTGCAAGACGGATGCTAATTTTTATTAACACTGTTAATCACACACACACACACACACACACACACACACACACACACACACACACGGTTCGACTCCGTACCGTACTTTTACATTTTTTTACTGCAGCTTTTATCCCTTCTTACTTGTGTGTTTCCAGGCAACACACGTACACACGATACACACGTTCACGTATCATCACATTCGCTGCTGTAAAGAGAGGAGGAGCTTCTGCTTGCTGGAACGTGTAGGTTTCAGTTCGTGGTTTCTGTGTGGCCTGACGGTGCGCCGCCGGGCCGCGACCCGGCTGCCTGTGTACGTGCGCTGTCAGGGAGGGGAAGTGTCGGTCGTGACTGACTGATAGATAAGTGCAAATGTGTACCTCTGTAACCAGTGTGGGTGTTAGAGGGCTGAACGTGTACTTGAGGTGCGTGTTGTAATGCGGCACTGAAGCAAAGTAATAAAGGCAAGTCGGATTTTCACGCACTCTAAAGGCGAACAGGGTTTTTGTCTTAACGTGAGAGTGGGACTGTGCTGTTGGCAAGACTGCAGTACGGTGCAGCGTGTGTATCTGTTTCTGCAGGTGTTTGAAATACTTATGGAAAGGTGTACTGTACTTAAGATTTTGTTGCATTCCTCTCTCCTGATTTATTTCGTAACATGTATTGCACCGATACGCACAGCGTCCCTTTTATCTTGTCTCTATGTACGGCAGCTTTATCGCTTAGAAACCCTGCATCCACCGGAGCGCCCTGTGACAGCTACCGTGTTCCGGGACACCATAAAACGGACGCCGTCTTTGTTTAGCAAGTTGCACCTAGATGCATGCAGACTGTGAGAAGCCTTCATCTAAAATGCTGTTTAAAGGCACTCGAAAGGGTTTCCTAAAATTCTGCAGTATCATGAAAATATATTCTTGTAGCTGCTGCATGCTGGTAGACGGACAGGGCGATTTTAATGCGTTCAGCGTAAGGAGGCGTACACACGCCCCAAAATGAGGGACAGATATTTATGCTAGATTGTTTTCTGTTTTGACATCGGTGCTCATGGGATGTGTCTAGACCCAAACATGTTCGAACGGGGAGACAAATATATGGCACAGTTGTGAGGAACGGTTGTAGCCTGACAAATGCAAACATGTCGTTTGTCTGGATGAGCGACCGACGCAGGTGGCGCCTCGTAGCCCTTGCTGACAGTTTCGCCATCTGCCAGCAGATGGCACATGTGTCGACTTAATTTTGTATCGTCCGGTTAGATAGTACGTACTACGGACCCGACCGTCCTGCCCTAGTGGTCTTTCGCAGCGACTACAGTAGCAGCCTAAGTCCCTTGTCACGCATTGTCACGCACTGCGGCAGACGCGTGTCGGTGTTCACTAGTACAGCACTGCCGAGCGATACGTGCATGGGTCACCTGCCCGCGTTACGTACATAGCCAGCCACTGTTCGAGTGGTGTGGTATGTCGGCAGTGTTTAACAGTGGGAAGGTACAGCTGTCCCTGTCCACGCCATGAAGGCGTATGGGGTGCAGAGGTACAGCTCCACTCATTCTTAACCTCGGCCCTAGATGGAGGTGAATTTCACGTCCCGGCCGCTTTGTCCCCCAGGAAAGGCCCCCGGTACTCATTGAACAAGGGGCTGGGTGGGCCCCCGACCTGGTCTGGACGTTACCCAGAAGAAACAAATGCCTTGCCGCTGCCGGGATACGCATCTCGGGTCGTCAAGGCCGTAGCCCAGTCACTATACTGACTGAGCTACCCTGGCCAAATGTTTGCAAAGTGCCGTATGGTGTTTATTTACTGTATGATACGAGTCAGCTCCGCCTGCGCTGACCAAAGGCAGTGTCAGTCAGACCCGGTAAGCTGGAAGGCCCCCAGTTGTAATGCCCGAGCGAACCGTGGCTGTGAGGTGCGGGCAGCAGGACAGGGCAGCGCAGTTGCTGGGAGCGACGTGAACATATGCGTGAAATTATTTTACATATCTTTAAGTACGTACTGCATAAATGTATATTTTAAATACTTAATAATGCACGAGTAGTAATGGCAAGTAATTCGTGTAAATAACACGATGCGTTGACGGAAGCCACAAAGGGTCTGTCTGTCTGCCTGTCTGTCTGTCTGTCATTAAGTGTACGACATGCGACAAAGGGCTTCAGTTCGTGAGTGTTCAGTTTGCGTGCTGAATACAGCAGCCATACGGAATGTGGCTTGAGCAGGAGTGCTGTTTTGGATGGCTAAGAGCTGCTAGCTAGAAGGTGGGAAATTTGGTGTAGTGTGGTGTGGTGTGGTGTGGTGTGGTGTGCAGACCACAGGCTGGCACCATACAACTGGCCTGTATGTCGTAAGCCGCTTTCCTACGACTTGTGTATTTGACAAATGCGCCAGTAATTCCACATTGATTGCCTTCTAGCTCAGCTGTTGCTTTCTGTATAGTGTCAGCTTCTGAAGGGGCAGTCGCAACAGGTCAAAACATCACGACAGATACTGGGTAATACTGACTGCTAGAAGTACTGCAGTACGTGTTGTGAAGCAACAGGTAGTTGCGTGTTGGTTGTCAGCAAATACAGACCCCAAGTTATGTAGAACTTCTTGGTTGTCAGGAAATACAGACCCCAAGTTATGTAGAACTTCTTGGTTGTCAGCAACTACAGACCCCAAGGTATGTAGAACTTCTTGGTTGTCAGCAAATACAGACCCCAAGTTATGTAGAACTTCTTGGTTGTCAGCAAATACAGACCCCAAGTTATGTAGACCTCCTTGGTTCACCACTGGTTTTGTGTTTAATTATTTGCGAGAGTTTAAGTTCTGACGTCGGTGTTGCTAAGTATTCAAGCAACGCTGTGTCGCTGGTCATGTACTCGACGTTTCGGAGGATCGTATTGCTTTAGAAACGTCGGTAACTGTTTACCAGTTGACACAGTGCATCACGCTGTGAGAACCACAAATCCCGCTTTAATTGCATTATGTTTTGATAGAAGCATATCGTGTATTGGGGGCGTTGTCGATCTCAAACCCGTTTCTCTTTAAACCGTGGGGAGGGATGCAGCTTGTTTACCGGAGGGGTGCGTGTGTGGGAATCAGAGATCAGTGCGTCTCTGCGATCGCGAGACAATTAAATCCGTATCACCTGCCCGGCTGACAATGAGACGTTTAGAGTCGTGTCCGTGGGACCGGCGTATCTTGAGTCGGAGCCAGGTGAGTGACAGCGGCATCTGCAGCAGCAGGCCTGTGCGCTGTTGTAGAGGCGGACGGCGCTGTAGCAATGTTGCAGTTTGACATAGCTGGTATAGCGACGTACTTCGACGCTTAGCTCCAGCGCGACTCTCTGAATATTTATAGGGATGAAAAACGTTTAAAACTGCAGTTGTTGAGGGCACTGGAGCATACGTGTTCAGCAGTACCTTTTCCTGCAAATCGTGTGGTTTGGAGACAATGAAACAAACTTAGGCGTCGCGCTTCGTACGTTACATAAGCTGCGCCTGCTGTAGAACTGTGCTTCTGTTGCCGGTAGGTTCCTGGCATGCCGTGTGATAAGGCAGTCGAAGGATGCAAAGCACAAACACACGTATATCAGAATAGAAAATAAACACTGTCAGGAGGGGGAAAGCTGGGAACCGCTTCGAACGCGGTCTTTGTCACCCAGCGGTGACTTAGTAAGGAAAGTCGGCAGTAGACGGATAAACACAGGGAAGGTCCTTTATTTGCTGATCATATTTTAATAAAATTTCTTTGGAACACGGCAGATGTAGACACTTACTCCTTTACGCGATCCCTTCTGTAACAACAATGACTGTGTTGTGCACGTGCGCAGTGCGGCCCGCATGCATGTTCTAAGGCAGGCAGGCAGGCAGGCAGTCTGAAGACGCCGATAACCGTTTCTTTGCGTCACCTGGTGAGGTCCCGACATCCGCCATTGTTGGACGCACTGAAAGAGGAACTTGGGCGGGGGGGGGGGGGCTTACCGTTGTAAGGGATGAATCATTGATTGCGCATGTACCTGGGATTGTTTTGGGGTATCAGGAAACAGATAGAACAGGACGGGTCAGGTTGCACATACAGGGAGGTAAGGGAAGGATATGGATAGAACACGGATTAGCAAGGAAGGGAAAAATGAAACCAAAATGGACGATCGTACAAAATGTAGTAAGAGTAATAATAATCAGCAGGGTTTAACATTTAGAGGCTTGATCCATCTTTATGGGTGTTGGTTTTTCCATCTGTGTCTTGGTCGATCTACGTTTCTCCTACCAGTCGCAATGTATTTATATACTAACTTGAGAATGCGCGTCCCCTTAATTGTTCAGGCTGTGACCACTGACATCTATAATCCACAACAACTTCTTTTACATTTTATAAACAGTGCACTACCAAGATCGAGATGTCTGGTAACCAATGAAAGTTGAAATAAGTGTTGATATTTCTGTAAAAGACTCGAGATATTGCATGAAGGGGCCGAAACATGGCGTCAAGAGTTACATTCAAAACTTTTAAAAGTTTAAGTATTAATAAGAAAGTTGTGCCAGGATAAGGTTTTATGGTTAATGACGACCTATGCTGATCTTCTTGGGCTAAAAATAAGGCAACGAATAACCACCCCAAGTTTTTCAGACGTTCGTGAAACATTTTGTATCTTGTTGTTACAGACAGAAAGCAGCGGTGTCCCGGGAGATGTAAGGGCACGTTTACTGCTATGTTGTGCTTGAATGTGCTGTTTTTTATTTCATTTAGACGAGTTAAGTGGGGAGTGTCTTGCAGTTTAAGCTAACAATGGAAATCAAAATTGAATATTTCCCTGGGAAACCTCTGGACACAGCCTGTATTGTTTATACGGATGGGGTCTCCACTGGACCGAAACCTGATTGTCTCTCTCTCTCTCTTTCCAGGAGCGACACCGGTTCATGGCCCCCTCTCCCCCCGTGCCTCTTCAGCACCACAAGGGCAAGGTAAGCCATTACCAGGTAGACTGGCACGCAAGGTTGAGCGGTGGCCAGTGTCTTTCGAGTGCGTGAACGTTGGAGTGTTGCTGCTATGAATTGTGTGTGTGCGCCATAACTACAGGATTGCCCTCGTCAGGTGCACAAACTGTGAGTTGCTTGAATTGCTACTTTCTATAAGGCACTGAAATCTTTGGTTGCTTTGACATTAGTGACTGGCGAGAAAATATTTTGGGATTTCGACTGGTAGTTACGGTGTTACAGACTCTTTGGCAGGTTTTGTGGTACGGTTGGGAGGTTTGGTGTCACATGTAAGTCAAGAAAGAGCTAAATATTTGTTTAGGTTCCATTTGGTGTCGGTAAACAACCTGGTTAAGCTAACTGAAATGTGTTTAAACGGAACGCGTACAGCAATACCTACAGGCGAGCGTTCGTCTTGTGAGGATTATCTTACAAGGAGCTGCTATGTCTGCTTTACTTTTCAACTGGTCTCCAGTGTACTCCATGAGGGCAGTCCTGAACACTCAACGGGGCACCTCAGTTTGTGGATTCTGATGTGCTGTGCAAAATATGAATATGCTGTGGCAATGGAATGTGACGGTTTTTGGACAGGTGTTTTGATAAATTGGGTTGAACAAAGCCACAAATCACCAGGTATTGATCAGATTCCAGCAGAATTGATTAAAGCAGGGGGTAGGATTATTCGGTCTGAAATCCATAAACTTATTATTTCTATTTGGAATAAGGAGGAATTGCCTGAGGAATGGAAGGAGTCGGTCATTGTGCCTATTTATAAGAAGGGTGATAAGACAGATTGCAATAACTATCGAGGCATATCACTTTTGTCGACTACGTACAAAATTCTATCCAACATCCTTTTGTCAAGGTTAACTCCATATGCAGAGGAAATTATTGGGGATCATCAGTGTGGATTTCGACGTAACAGGTCAACCACTGATCATATATTCAGCATTCGTCAAATACTTGAGAAAAAATGGGAATACAATGAGGCAGTGCATCAGCTATTTATAGACTTCAAGAAAGCCTATGATTCAGTTAGGATGGAGGTCTTGTATAATATTCTCATTGAGTTCGGTATCCCCATGAAACTAGTAAGGTTAATAAAAATATGCCTAAGTGAAACATATAGCAGAGTTCGGGTAGGCAAACATCTGTCTGACACGTTCCCTATTAAGAATGGCTTGAAACAAGGAGATGCTCTGTCGCCATTGCTTTTCACCTTTGCTTTAGAATATGCCATTAGGAGGGTTCAGGCAAACCAGGAGGGCTTGAAATTGAATGGTACACATCAGCTTCTGGTTTATGCTGATGATGTTAATATATTGGGCGGAAGCGTACATAGCATAAAGAAAAATGCAGAAGATTTAATTATTGCTAGTAAGGAGATTGGTCTAGAAGTAAATGCTGAGAAAACTAAGTACATGGTCATGTCTCGAAATCAGAATGCAGGACACAATCGCAACATAAATATAGATAATAAATCCTTTGAAAGGGTGGAAGAATTCAAATATTTGGGAGCAACCCTAACGAATCGAAACTCCATTCATGAAGAAATTAAGAGCAGATTGAAGTCGGGGAATGCTTGCTATCATTCGGTGCAGAATCTTTTGTCTTCCAGGTTACTATCCAAAAACACAAAGGTTAGGGTATACAGAACTATAATTTTACCTGTTGTTCTGTATGGATGCGAAACTTGGTCTCTCACACTGAGGGAGGAACAAAGACTGAGGGTGTTCGAGAATAGGGTGCTGAGGAGGATATTTGGGCCTAAGAGGGACGAGGCGACAGGGGAGTGGAGAAGACTACATAACGAGGAACTTAATGACCTGTACTCATCACCAAATATTATTCGGGTAATCAAATCGAGAAGACTGAGATGGGCGGGGCATGTAGCACGTATGGGGGAGGAGAGAGATGCATACCGGATTTTGGTGGGGAGACCCGAGGGAAGGCGACCACTTGGGAGACCCAGGCGTAGATGGGAGGATAATATTAAGATGGATATTCGGGAAGTGGGATGGGAGGACATGAACTGGATTGAGCTGGCTCAGGATAGGGACAGGTGGCGGGCTCTTGTGAATGCGGTAATGAACCTTCGGGTTCCATAAAATGCGGGGAATTTCTTGACTAGCTGAGAAACTGTTAGCTTCTCAAGAAGGCCTCTGCTCCATGGAGTTAGTTAGTTAGTTAGTTAGTTAGTTAGATAAGAAACACAAAATACGGAATATAGCAGTAAAGTGCCATTTAATATTCGCATTTTACTTCTTAAGAATTACATCTCTTAATTTGTCGCCGTGGCGTGAGGTATATTCCTGTAATCGTGATCGGAGATTAAACACAGCTGCACAAAGCAGACAACTTGCCCCCGACCTTGCATTACATTAGTTACAGTTCAGTTCTGAATACCAACACGTTAAGGGACGAAAGGGCGCGTTAGGGTCGAAATTAGAGCCACTGATAAACATCTGCTGCGAAGTTACGGTTAATTTCCGATCACAGTTACATGATTGTACTGCATGACAGGTAGACCAATTGGGAGACGTAATTTTTAAGAAATAAAAACATATATTGAATGACATTTTGCTGCCGATACTCTGTAATTTTTTGTGTTTCTTATATTCAAACCGATTCATCGAAACAGCTGTATGAAAATAGCCACGTTCAGTACTGCAAAGCGTAACAGAAGCTCTGCTAAGGACTCGCAAGGGGCTCGTACAGGAGTAGCTGCTGTATGTTCGCGCGTGATCAGCAGGCAGCACACAGGCGCACGTACGGGTTGCTGATAAACCCTTTGAGTGCGAGATTTGAGGCGCTCACGGCGGTATTGCTGAGGATACAGCTGTCATTCGTTCAAACGTCTGGAACCGCCCACCCGATCCAAGAACGTCTGAATTATCAGTTGCTTTCAAAATGTGTCAGCTGCGGCGGCAGGGCAGTATGTGTCCGTGATTGTACTGGCGTAGTTACAGTTCCCCAGACTGGTGTGTTGAATCAGCCAATCCTAAGTAGCCATCCAGTAGCACAGCACTTCGTGTGTTTCCGTGTTGATTCTGGAAACAGTAAGGTGTTTATTGTAAACTGTGCTAATGGTGTGGCCGCCCGTAAGGTGATTGTTGAGTTTCTGCGTTTCTCCAGCACAAGTCTAATTCTCCAGCTGAAGTCTCTTCCTACTTGTGTTTGTTTTCTGCTATATCTAAGGCTGCATCTGTTGGGACGCTGGTAAACAGATTTACGGTATCGAAACTTACCAAGGCATTAGGAATGGACTTCAGGTGGAGAATTAGACCTGTGCTGGAAAAACACAGAAATTCAACGATGAACAGCCCATAAATGTACAAGTGTTGGGACACTACCCGAGTGAGCGTGTGTAATGTTAGGACACTGTGCACAGGGTTAGGCAGCTGGACCCAGAGTGCAGGGCACACCACGTTGCATCTGCCACGAGATCAGCTGCAACTCCCGAAACTTTGTTCTTCTTACTATGAAAACTGGAGCCTGGGCAATATCCAAGGTAGAAAGCTGACTGAAACGTGCATTTGTTAGAGCCAGTTAGAAGTGTGTGTACTTGTGTATGCTGAGAACTTATTCAGTGGCAGGGTCATGGGAGAAGGGCGATGTCCAAGGGAGCCGCGATAGCTCAGTCGGTATAGTGACTGGCTACGGGCTGGGCGGTCTTGGGTTTGGTTCGCGACAGAAGAAAGAGATTTCCCTTCTTCAAAAACCGTTCGGACCACCTCTGGGGCCCACCCAGCCTTCTGTTTGAGGGGTACCGGTTTTTTTCGGAGGTAAGGGGGCCGGAGCGTGAAGCTGACGACTCACATCGATCTGGTGCTGAGTGAAGCTGTAGTGGAGCTATACCTCTACTCCCCCTGCATGACTTCGTGGCGTGGACACGAGCAGCTTTAGCTTGTTTTACCTTTGCTTTAGTGTTTATGTTCCGATGTGTTGCACGTACCGGCACTGGTGCTGATGGCACAACACTAATGAAGCACATTTACACTTCGTTACCGTAAACAGCATGTTCAGTATGTTGTCTCCGTACATGCAGTGGCGCCTGCGCAGAACTGCTGACGTTTCCGTAGCTGCAGTCAGGGTTTCTCTCGTGACGTTTCTGCAGAAGCCGATTTATGTCTTCAGTTCTTCACTGACTAAAGCCTGACAGCTTTTGTGCTGTTCATGGTACATCGCATTCGTTAATTTGACAGAAAACAGCGTGATTTTGGGGCGTTTCATTGCCGGCTTTGATTGCGGAGACCGGGCCAGTCCGTGTGTGATTTTTGGTGGACAGAGTGGCACTGGGACAGATGTTTTCAGTACCTCGTGTTTCCCCTATCAGCATCATCCCACCGGTACTCCTTACTAATTAGTCTATCACCGACGCTATATACTCGTAGGAGTTGACAACGTCGTTCGGTAGCGCACTTAAAATAGCGCGTCCCTTTCTGAATACTGTTCAGGTACATACGTGTAGTCCCTCACTTGTCTGTCAGCGTTCTGGCACTTGCGGTATGAATCAACCTAGACGATCCGTTTGGTTGAGACTTAAATGGGTTTCTGTTGCAGGCAGTAGATAAGACATGGAGTGGTTTACACGTTGACGCTTGCTACAAAAATTTGTCTTTCATCAGGTTGTTTGTCAAAACACTAGTCCCCCATCCCCTTCCCTCCCCTTCCGTTGACCGCGCTGTAATTACTTTCCAAAACACCGGGTAGAACAGGTTCCTGTAACGGCACTGTGCCAGCCTGCATAATTCACTGTGCTGGATTCAAATTCTGCACGAGTCGCAAGGTGCTGTACAGACGTTCCTTCAGCTTATTCGTTACGTTGTGACGAACCGACCCCGGTGGCCGCGCGGTCTAAGGCGTGGGTCTGCAGCCGTTTGCTTCCTGGGATTGTGAGTTAGAATCCCACGGGGGGGCATGGATGTCTGTCTGTTGTGATTGTTGTGTGTTGTCAGGTAGAGGTCCCTGCGACGGGCTGATCACTGGTCCAGAGGAGCCTTACCGAGTGTGGTGTGTCTGGGTGTGATGGTGTAGCCTCGATAATGAGGAGGCCCTGGCCCGCTGGGGGCTGTTGCGCCATTTGAAAAAAAGTAACAATGCGAGTGATTGCACTGGTAGTTTGAACCACCTTTCTTCAGTCCGCAGAAGGCTACGTACGTCAAAATAACGTCAGTTATATTGTAATTCCCTCAAGGTAACTGTGACAGCGTAATACAGTTTTACTGTATTGTAGCTACTTGTGAAGACGGCCGGGTTAGGCTGCAGGTCACCAGGCCAAAGCGGCTCAGTCCTCGATTCCCAACATGGGAGAGACTTTTGTATTCTCGAAGACGTCCAGCCTGGCGCTTGGGCCCACCCAGCCTCGTATTCAATGGGTACCGAGAGTTCTTTGCCGGGGGTAAAGCGTCTGGAGCCTGAAGCTGGCTACTCTTGTCCATTAATTGCCGAGTTTAGGAGTACCTGTAAGTACACGTGTACTCCCCCAAGTGTCGCAATGGCTATGGTGCTTAATAAAGCACAGGGCAACTTTGCATTATATAGCTACATGTTTCGGCACTCTTCAGTTCCCTCATCAGGCATCAAGGTGTGTAACAAGGCCCTTGATTGGACGTGCTAATAGATTAATACTGTAATTAATAGCTGTGCGGGTAGGTAACAATACATTAGGGCTGCAAGCACAGGGACAGGCGGGGCTGGGGGCAGTACGTGCACAGTGTTACATCTGTTTCACACCAGCATTGCAATTGATGCGGTACAGTGTGTGTGTGTGTGTGTGTGTGTGTGTGTGTGTGTGTGTGTGTGTGTGGTGCTATATTAACCCTTTATACCACGGTGGTTACTGTGTGTAGACAGACCACCTGCTTCGACATTAAAACATCACGTTTTATTCGCTCAGTGCTTTTATATATTGGTCTCTCGCATAAGCGAAAAATATAGGCTGAGGGTATTCGAGAACAGGGTGCTGAGAAATACTCCTGGGTATAGGAGGCAGGAAATAATAAGAGACTGGGGAAAACTGCGTAATGAGGAACTTCACGGTTTGTACGCCTCACAAGGTATTGCTAGGGCAGTCAGGTAGGGAGGATCAGATAGGCACGAAATGTACAAAGACTTTGGGTGAGGAAATCTGAAGGAAGGAGACCACCTGGAAGACGTCGGTATAAGTGGGAGGATAATATTAAAATGATGTTCAAGAAGTATGGGATGCCGTGGATTGGATTTATCTGGCTCTGGACGGGGTCTAGTGGCTGGCTGATATTCATGGTAATAAACCTTCTGGTTCCATAAAATGCGGATGATCTCTTGAATAGCCGAGGAACTGTTGGGTTCTCAAGGACTCTGCACGCTGGAGTTGGGTGTTTGCCCGTTACTGGCGATCCTCACAGTAGTCGGCGGTTATTCGCCCAACCTTTATCAAACGGGTGGCTTCTGGCATAGAGACGCGTTGCGTTTTCTGTGAGGTAAGCTCTAAGCTGAAGATAGCGCTGTCCTGGGTTGTGATGTTATTTATTACCGACGGTTAGGGAGACCTCACTGTCTGCATTGTCAATTGACACGGAATCACTTCCTACAAGACTCTAATCGTCACCACCAGCGCTGTGACAGCGTGAAATTACACAAAGGACTAAGTTGCGAGATTTTGGATTCTGTCAGCCTTGTTGTTAAAGATTCAAGTCTTCTGGTTGTGACGCTGTGTGGGTGAGCGGTTCCCGACGGTTCGGAGGATAGTGTCGCCTTCTTATTGCGGGCAGCCAGTCCTGGAAGAACCATTCTTCGTGGACCGCCTAACCCATGAAGATGAAGACATTTCGATTGTTCGAAACTTGGACCGCAACACAGCTTCGCAGCCAGAAGACTTGAATGCCACTGTTCGTGTTAATTTCAGGCTGCGATGTATTGGATCACCGAGTCGTGATGTGGTCAGGTGGCCTGTGTAAGTGGAAGAGTG
Source organism: Coptotermes formosanus (assembly GCA_013340265.1). Lineage (NCBI taxonomy): Eukaryota > Metazoa > Arthropoda > Insecta > Blattodea > Rhinotermitidae > Coptotermes > Coptotermes formosanus. Next base: position 982,058 of record BLKM01000832.1, on the reverse strand, counting down.
GGCCATGTGTTTGTGTCTGTAATATTCTTAAGCATTATACGTGTCGTGTTGAGATCGTGTGCTGGCCTGGCGTTGAAGTCTTCAAGCGGCGTCCCATTCACTGTTGTGTACGACGATTCTTCCCATATTACTGCCAGAGCACTCCAGGTTTATGATCTAGACATTGTGGCCTGCAGAACGTGCCAAGCAGATTATAAGCCATAGAGACTGTCTGGAATAAAGAGAACAAGTCTAGTAGATGGATGTGCCCCAAATAAGTTGCACCTGGCCCCCTCCCCTGTCGGAATATGCAACCTCAGTACGCACTGTTTCATTCAATAGGGAATATAATGAAAAACGACGTTATAGAAATAAAGAGGAATGATTTTACAAGGAAAGGTAAAGGAGGGTAAGGAAGCAATGGGAAGAATAAAACGACGTCGGGTGAGGGAAAAGACTGAACTGGTCCGGAAGACAGGAACTGGAGCAAAGTAGCTGCAGGGGTTGGAAGTGACGTAAGGACAAGAATGGAAGAAATATGAAAGAGGGAGATCTGTCCTTTTGACATTTTTTGTTGTGACGTGTTTTGTTCTACTGCGTGGCCAAGGAACCGCTGTACTGCGCGCGGTGAGGCATGGGAACTGCGGTATTCGCAGTGATGCTTCTCGTACCGGTGCACTTCTCACGTTTGTTTGTGTCGTGCCTCAGGTGACTGGACAGTGTGGTTCAAATGAACGGCATTTAAATAGCAATTAAATTGTTAAAGAATACGGCGTTGGGAGGCGCTGCAAGCAACCTTTCGGAGGAGCTTGCTTTCCTCGTCTTCATGAGTGAACAGTAGTCATTAGATTGAATTAACTTGCTTCGGTAGCTTCTATTTATTCCTTTTGCAATATCTAATTTCCTCCGATCCCAGTGGCCGCTCGGTGTAGAGCGTGGGTTTGCGGTTGCTCGATTCTTGGGATTGCGGGTTCGAATCTCGCTCGTGCATGGATGTCTGTCTCTTGTGTTGTGTTTTGTCAGGCAGAGGTCCCTGCGACGGGCTGATCAGTCATCCACGGGGGTCCTACCGAGTGTTGTGTGTCTGAGTGTGACAGTGACGCCTCGACGGTGAGGAGGCCCTGGCCCACTGGGGGCTGTCGAGCCATGGAAAAGAATCTAATTTTTAACATTTCTTTAATATTTTAACATCCTTTCTGTTTTCTGTAGTACTTATTTCCTTTCTCCCTCCTAGCCTTCACACCAACATTCCACCCAGTGCACCCAGTCATATATACACTACATAACACACACTTCTGCCCTTTGCGGCTCTTCTGCGTCGACTGATCGACCCTAAAAGTGCCGGCATTGTAGTCAGTCGAAACGTCTGCAGCTACTTGCCCAACGACGCAGCATTGCATCCCAGACGACTTCGTCTTGAAACGCTTGATGTTCTTATTTATTTTAGAGCAGCACTGTCAGCATGTCAACAGTCTTGTGCCCGTGTCGCACTCTGTACTTCTGTGTCTGGCGGGGATGTGACAGCAAACAGATCATTTCCTCACAGAGGCTGGTGTATTGTTTAAGTGAAGTCATGCTTCTTGGCTGAGCCGTGGCTCACCTCACAGACATGCACGCCCATGGAGCACTGCAGGCACTGTACACGCGCTGCGGAAGTCGTGAATGTATGTGAAGTGACTGGCAATGTGTACATAGCAAGAAGGACTTGACATTACCGGCGGTGTTCCAGCTGTCGGTGTGAACTCTCCCTGATGATGGTAGTATATATGCCACCGAAACACGTCGGAGTTAAAGTCATCCTATAAAGACTTTGTGTCATATATATATATTACTGTTGGTGCTTTCTAGTTAATGGACCGGGTATCAAACACACGGCCCTCAACCAACAGAATCACGCTTGTTGTTCTATTTTAGATACTATACATCACAATCATGGCGGGTTAGTACTTCTCCAGAAGTCGGTTAGTATACTGGCCCTGCGATACAGGACGTATCAGATGTTAAGCTGATAGGGGCAGATTAAATTTATTTAATCAATGTTTAACAAAATAAATCAGGTGTACAAGCAGCACTGGGACAAGGGTGGGACTGGTCATCCCTTGTGTAGTGTCTGTTGTCAGATTAATAACTGTTAGCCCGAAGAAGTCGCGTCGGTGGATACCTGAGGGTGCCAACAAAGCCGGGAGACAGTACAGACCGCGCTACCCTGAGCACGGGTACCTCGGTGGATACCTGACGGTGCCAACAAAGCCGGGCGACAGTACAGACCACGCTTCCCTGAGCACGGGTACCTCGGTGGATACCTGACGGTGCCAACAAAGCCGGGAGACAGTACAGACCGCGCTTCCCTGAGCACGGGTACCTCGGTGGATACCTGACGGTGCCAACAAAGCCGGGCGACAGTACAGACCACGCTTCCCTGAGCACGGGTACCTCGGTGGATACCTGACGGTGCCAACAAAGCCGGGAGACAGTACAGACCGCGCTTCCCTGAGCACGGGTACCTCGGTGGATACTTGACGGTGCCAACAAAGCCGGGGGGCAATACAGACCGCGCTTCCTCCACTCACGCTTGGGACAGGGAAGTAACACTCACAGTGATAGTTAACGTGCATTGACAGGGTGAGTTGTCAGTGAAAAGTGTCAGTGTACATGGTGAGTCACGAAACTTAATGAGCGGAAGCAACATGTGACTGCATCCGAACAGAAGGAAAGAAGATGCATGACGGGACAAGGGAGTACAGTACAAGAGGATGACTATGTGGGACCCGTGGCACAGGACGACGCTGCATACCCCACCGCTGTGCCCCTGACTGGTCTGTTTCACTGCCGGCTATGCTCGCCAATTCCAAAATGGTCCAAACGGCGCGGGGACCTGTCAAAACACAAGAAAGTACCACACGCGACAGCTAGTCTTCAGGTGCCGCGGATGCGGTGACGTCTTTCCGACACTATGAGGGTGTAAACGGCATCAAAAGACAACAACCTGCCGCCCATACCACCAGCAGCAGCGTCGACCTTGCCGCCTGACACTGATGAGACCCACCTTGTTCGTCCGCCCATTACCGTATGCTGCAGTGGTGGCTGCACCACCCTTGTGTTTCTAACTGTTGTCACATCTAGTACGCTCGCGCTCGCGCTCTCATTTGCCCACAGCAGGGCAGAGCCTTTGTACCCCCCCCCCCTCCCGCCGTTTGTTCCTCCAATTAGTGCAATCTTCGTGCTGTAGCTGCGGCAGAACTGCCCTGGGAATCATTACTGTTGTTGTACTGTGTTAGACAGTTGCTCAGTAACGTTGATCTGCCCCTATCAGCTTAACATCTGATACGTCCTGTATCGCAGGGCCAGAATACTAACCGACTTCTGGAGAAGTACTAGCCTGCGAGGATTGTGACGTATGGTCTCTAAAACAGAACAAGGGTGATTCTGTTGGTTGAGGGCCGTGTGTTTGATCAGCAGCAATGCAGGGCGTGAATAATATAGGCCTAAAGAAATCGAGTATTGTTCGTTTATTTGGTGGCGTTAGGGCTGAGACGTTGGAAGCTTCACGACCGGTTTGTACAGCGGTAGACACATTAATGAAGCAGTTGCTCGTCACACTGCGGCCCCTCGCTTACCTGGCCAGACCCATTTGTTGTGCGGCTTGTGAGAAAGTGACGTCACGCGGGGATCTTAATGCAACAGCGACTCATGTACCAGTAACATGTTCGTCTAGCCAGGCCACTGAGTTGTGCCATGCATGTTCTAAGACTAACACTAATAACTTCCACTCATGGCAACTTAAAAGTACTTTACGTTGGTCCCTAACAGTACAGTGATCGCTGTGCAGTCACCACCGGCTGTAACTGTGCCTTTCCCCCACGTAGTGTCCGTATGTGTTTGCATGAGTCTCCAGAAGAACATTCACTATTTCCCTGTACAGCATTAACTGACTGTTTTTATAACCGAAACGGAGTGTTTACTACGCGGTACAGACTGGGCCTTCCTTTAAAGCCCAGTGGTTACTATATGTAGCGCCAGGTTTAACATTCACAAATTCTACGTTCTGCCCACACAGTGTATTTATGTGTTTTGTGTGGATCTCAGAACAAACAGCGATTATTTCCCTATACAGCATTAACTGACTGGTTTGTATAACCGAGCGGAGTGTGTTTACTGTGCGGTACGGACTGGGTCTTTAAATGCCACGTTCTGCCCACACAGTGTATTTATGTGTTTTGTGTGGATCTCAGAACAAACAGCGATTATTTCCCTATACAGCATTAACTGACTGGTTTTATAACCGAGACGGAGTGTGTCTACTGCGCGGTACGGACTGAAATTTTATATGTTACTAAATGAATTCCGGACACCACAGTGTCAGTACTGAACTCACAGACCTGCCGCTAGTCAGTTTTAAAAGATTGTCATACATCAGACGGTTAAAATCACGGCGTCGAGACAAGAACTCGTACAGAAATTGCTCAGAAAAATTACAAACCTTAGAAATTAATTAGGCGTGTGCGTGATGTAAAGGTGCTGAATTCTAGGGAGTTGTGACTGTAAGACACGAAGATGCACGGCAGTGGGTTTTTGTGCTGAACGCAGAAGGCCTCAGAATGAAAATTCGAGTGTTTCAAGAAATCAGGTGCTGCGAAGGAACAAAGGCGTAAAGAATTTTTGCGTGGGAATTCCTGTGTAAGGCGGCTACTGTGACACTAACATGGGCGGTATTAATATATAGACATTTAGAGGTAAACTCCTGTGCTTCTCTAGACCTCGGCTGTAGACTGGCTTGTTGGCATCGGGTAATATTGAGGTAAGTGCTGCAGAAGGAGAGAATAATAATTGAAAATGGGGTTTGGTGTTGAAAGCCCCTTGGAAATTGGTAATTGTGAGGCTGAATGAGAGATATAGATGAAACTTAAGTAACTGCTTTTTATAAGGAACACCACATGAAGGTGTATGGAGGAGGTGGAGCTCAAACTCCATGTGTTTAATTCATAGACCTTATCCGAATGTGAGTGCGTGTTACCAGCACGCCTGTCTCTGATATAAATATTACAGAAACAGCTTATGGGTGATGATGTGAACGTAAATTCTGATATCATATCGTTATTTCTGGTGTTAGCAGTTGAAGCTTATGAATACGGTTCCAGTTAGTATCTGGTTGGTGGGTGCCGGTGTTTTTACAAATGCGCTGCTTTTATCCGCCGAGGTGAGGTGAAGACCAGACCAGACAATGAAGACAGTGGGGTCTATCTATAAGACCCTGGTGGTCCCGAATGTCTGAGTGTTACTTTTATATGAAACATACGTCAGTGATGCACTGACTGTTGTCCCGTACGTTAAGCGGAGACGCAGTGTGTGTTTGTGTGTCTGTGCGTGTCGCACTTGAAGTGTAAGAGAACAGCGAGTTGCAATACATCGCCCCAGACAGAAAACATCTCACTGCTTCCCCACATTGATCCAACCACGTAGCCTTCTGGTTACGAACATTATTGATTGGGGAGTGTGGTGACTGTGACTAGGCCTGACTAGGCTAGGCACTGGCTTGATTGATGCCTGTGACTTAGTGAGGGCCACGTGAGTATACTCTGATAGAAGTAAAATGAAACATCCACGCAATTTTAGGCACTTCACCAGGGTTCAGCGCCCAGCGGTCCTTCGCCAGTCGTGGGGGGGGGGGGGGGGCTTATATTTCTGGAATCCACCGCTAACAGGAGGACCAAAGCTTTATGGGATTTCGGGGGTTAGGGGAACCGCGGCCACTGTTATGTTCCGTGTAAACCCAAGTACTTCGTACTCGCCACCGAATATTGCTGGGGCGGCGGAGTGGATACGGCGCGCGTACAAAACCTTAAAGGGAACAACACATTTGGAAAACTTAGACGCAGATAGAAACTCAATATTAAAATGTATCCTACATTTATGTGACAGTATGCCTTAAATTCATGTGGTTGGACGAGTAAATGCTTGGGAACTTCGTAGCAACTGGACAGACAAAGGAAGCATTTCTGTCTCATTTTTCTTGGACCTCTGAACCCGCTAACATAAAGACACTACTTTCTTTCGAAACGTCGGGAAACATCCGGCGACACAGCGCTACCTGAATCCTCAACAAAACCGCCACCGAAACCTCAAAGCTCGCACATCTCTGAGTGACTGAGATATTTATGAACTCTCACATTTGTTGTAGAGAACAGGCTTGGTACACTCTGTAGAAGGAAGGTGTTGTGGCCTACTTTGGCTGTTTACCTCAGAGTTTACTGGACAGTGCTGGGGATAAGCCAGAAGCTGCAGTGAGGATAGAAGTTGCCGGGCTGAGGATTCTCTGCCGAAATTGCGGCACAATCAGGTTCGCGAGTTTTTAACTTTAAATCAAATGATTCATGCGCGGTCATGCGAGGAGCTGTCAGCAGCAAGACGGCATGAACAGTGCCCTCGAGCCTAGCAGCGGTTGTCATGCCCCTCTGCAGCTGCCCATGAACACTGCTGTATCCGGCGGATATCCGGTTCTGATGAACGTGCAATTACGGCCCGAGTCCGATATCTGCATTCTGTTCCCTTAGCGGCAGCTTCGCACTGCGCTGTTCCGAGCAGTGAAAGTCAAGGCACAGTTGTTCCTCGGCACGCCATGAAGACAAAGTGGAGCGGAGTATGGCTCCACTCATTTTTAACCTTGGCTATAGATGAGGTGAGTCGTCAGGTTCAAGCCTCGGCCGATTTGCCCCCTACCCATTGTACAGCAGTGTGTACGATTCGAACAGTTACAAATATGTACAAGATATGCTGGGGGCACGCGGTGGCGCTGTTAGTTGAAGCACTGCGCTAAAAGCCGGAAGACCGCGGGTTCTATTCCTAATGGGGGTAATTGGGATTTTTTCATTTTCTGGCCGCACTATGGCCCCGGCGTCGACTCAGCCTCTAACAGACATCTCTGGTGGTAAAGGCGGCCCGTGCCTAAGGCTGACAACCTTGCCACCTTCGTGTGCCAGTTGACTAGAAATTGTGGCAGCCTCAACTTCATGAAGCCCTACTGGCTTATCCAGGCCTGTGTAGGCACAGTTTTACCGTTTACTGGATAAGTTAATTAAATTTCGTAGCGTACATAGTGAAGCGTGAAATGATCGATTCTCTGTACAAGGGAAAGTGTGACGGGAAAGCAGACGTATACATGTAATGGTGGAGGTGGATTTACTGCAATGGGTGTAGTTACTGTAGTTACTGCAATGGGTGTAGTTACTGTAGTTACTGCAATGGGTGTAGTTACTGTAGTTACTGCAATGGGTGTAGTTACTGTAGTTACTGCAATGGGTGCAGTTAGACTTCCTTACCGCCTGTTAGAGGATATCGTGAATGAAGGCTACCTAGTGACCCCGGGCTCAAGTGGTAGATATGCTATTCTGTTCCATTCGAACTCTGTTCTTTTGCACACGAATTTGAGGTACTGGTCTAGCTATTCAGCTGGGCAGTTGTCGCTGTCCGATTTAGCCATTGCTTCCGCAACGTCGGTGACCATAATATTCTGTAATCCTCTCGCTTTACCTGCTCCTTATCTCTGCAATCCACCAAACGCCCCAGTCAAGTGTGTAGCAGCTGCGACACTGTCTCTGTCCCGAGTGAGAGTTTCCTGATTTGACTCAGTCCCTCGACGCACATTCCGGGGTTAGTGCCACAGATTACGCCAGACGTCTGTCTGTCTGCACCAGTAACAGAGAACGCAGTGACAAACACAGAAAATGGAGTTAAACGTAACAGTTGGTGAGAGTGGGGGAAGCCACGGAAAGGGGAGACAATGGATTCGTGGTTTAAAATCTGTGCGCATTCTTTCCCTGACCCGGAATCAGTGCAGTGGAACGAAATGCAAGGGTAGAATGTCCCATTGTAATTTTTATTCGAAGACGATGAGCAAGCTGTTGTTTCCAAGGAGGGCCAAAGAATCGAAGCGGAACGCTCGGCCTTCAGCGGAATGTGAACAATTCGTTGAAGTGTTGAGTTATTGGTCGTGTCTTGGTGGGGCGACTTTAAGCTGCAACGGTCAGAACTTCATTTACATGCGGACGTTTCTTCCACTTATTCTCCCCGAAACACCAAAAGAGGAAACACGTGCTTTGAAATTCACAGGCAGCCAAAGTTAATATCAGTTCATGCGCCATATGTTGTTTTCACAGCGGCTCACTGACGCGTAACGTAACGCACATGACGTAACCTTCCCCTCAAAATACACCTGACGCTTCAGCACCTTGCATGTGCACTGCGGTTGTTGGACTTCGTGTCAGTTTCTTCGTCAGCAACTCCAACAGCGAAATTGTGCGTCGTAATTTGATAACTTGCTGCAACTCCGCGCATTTTGTGGAACCCCAAGGTTAGGTTTCTTCTTCTTCAGAGCCCCGCCACTGGACTCTATTCTGAGCCAGTTTAATCCTTTAAAGACGAACCGCGTCTCTTTTATGCAAGGCCTCAGTCCGTACCGCGCAGTAAACACTCTCCCTCTCGGTTACAAAAACCAGCCAGTTAATGCTGTATAGGGAAATAATCGCTGTTTGTTCTGAGATCCACACAAAACACATAAACACACAGTGTGGGCAGAACGTAGGATTTGTGAATGTTAAACCTGGCGGTACATATAGTGACCGCTGGGCTTTAAGGGGTTAATCTAATCCATACGCCTACACTGTTTATTTAAGGGGTTAATCTAATCCATACGCCTACACTGTTTATTTAAGGGGTTGCTCTAATCCATACGCCTACACTGTTTATTTAAGGGGTTAATCTAATCCATACGCCTACACTGTTTATTTAAGGGGTTGCTCTAATCCATACGCCTACACTGTTTATTTAAGACACTTTAATAGTACGTTCCGTCTCCGCCTTGGCGTCACATTTGGCGTCTATCAGCTTTTCCAAATGACATGCGATATGGGCGTTTTGAAGTGCAAAACCTGAGTTTTCACTTCACATTAAACACTCTGCCTGTCCATGTCAAAGGCCAAACAGTGCTCCTACCTCGCAGAGAGCACAGTACGTCTGCATTGCGGAGACCAGCTGGTGAATGCTGTTTGTTAAACCAGCCGTTGTTAATACTGGCACGTACACACACCGAGTGAGCAATGTGCAGAGTACGTAGCGAGTGGTACATATGGTTACTGCTGTGTTTTGACAGTGGCTACCCTGCTGTGTGGTGCACCGCTGTCCGTGTAGCTGTGTGACCGTTGTGCCCCTCATATCGCGCTGGATGGCGAACGTTGTACCCTGCAACACCTGCCGACATATCAGGTCACAATCGCTTGTATGCTAATTTCGTGTATTATTAAACATGACTGCAAAACCCCCTGTTAATTGTGAATAAATACGTAAGGGTAGCTGTCAAGGGGTGAACAACCTCCAGTCGATTGCGTTTTAGCAGGTTTGTGTCAACAGACTGTTGTGCTGTGTTGCACCGCTGTACGTTAGGTGTTATTCATAATATGGGAATCTGTGTTGGCCCTTTGAAGACTAAGATTGACCTGAATTATATACATTTAAAGAGAGAGTCCGTACCGCGCAGTAAACACACCCCGTCTCGGTTATAAAAACCTGTCAGTTAATGCTGTGTAGGGAAATAATCGCTGTTTGTTCTGAGATCCACACAAAACACATAAACACACTGTGTGGGCAGAACGTAGAATTGTTGAGTGTTAAACCTGGCGGTGCACGAAATAATCACTGGATTTAAGCCGGTTAAGACACCGCTTCTCAAACTTCTTTGGCGACGGAAACCTTTTAACTTAGTACGACTGAACAGTGTATCTGAGCCACCCTGCTGGTTCCGATACACGACACAGCATAAACACAGCGACCTGATGCACTGTGGACTGCGATACGCACTGCAGACATGAACACATAATGCCACAAGCTGGAAGTTTCCACTGGCAGCCGCAACAGTAGTTGTAATCTGTATAAATCGTATGTACCCCATAAGAAATATTTTTGATCATATTTTAACCATAAGTTTTTAAGAACAGCACAAGTTGTACGTTTTATACACAAACGACATCTACAACGGAGCCTACTGTAGACTGTGAGACCTTGTAAGTGGTGGCTTGCCACTGGCAGGAGTTTGTTTTTGAACCTGGCACATTGCGCTGCCTGAAGATGGTACGCTTGTGCCGAAACATGTCGGGGCTGCGTGTTCAACACTTAGTTGGTACAGTAAGTTGACTCCATTGATCTAAAAAGTGTACGGAATGGACAACTTTAAAATAGAGTCGCCCATGTTCAGTGGCGGACATTTTTACTGACCCTTTTAAATATTCGGTTCTGGTGCCAGAGATTTATTTATTTATTTATTTATTTATTTATTTATTTATTTAGATGCGTCTCAGAGACGGGTAATGCGATTGGAACTGGCTGAGGATCATGTCCAGTGGCGTGCTTCCTTACTACACTGTTGAACACTGTGGCACAGACAGGCAGCTGAACAGCCGAATAGCTTTTCAGTTGTTCAGCTGAACAACGGTCTCTTTCCACAGGTGCTGGGTCTCATGCTGAAGTGGGCAGTGGGACACAGGAAGGCTGCTGGGGATAAACGTTCTCCGTCCGGGGAAGCGGGGGGCAGTGGAAGTGGCGGTGGTCCATGCTACAGCATCAGGAGAGCCGCGGCCAAACTCCACCTGTCCAGGAGGCGGGACCGTACACCGTCAGTACATGGGTTCGATCCCCAGCAGAGCGGCAGTCGACCGCGCAGCAAGAGTTGTGACAAGGAGAACCGGTAAGGCGGGTTTGTGCTGCTGTGATAGTGGCTCCCAGTGGGACACTTTTGTGAACACGGCCATGAACACTTTGGTTCCTTAGAGTGCTCGGGATTTCTTGAAAGACTGAGAAACTATCAGCTTATCAAGCAGTGTGCTTCATACATTTGGTTGGAGGTTGGTGCACGAAATGTTGAACCATTTATATTTGCAACAACATGCAGTTAGTTAGTTAGTTAGTTAGTTAGTTAGGCAGGTGCGGAAGACAAACCAGACAGTGCTCAGTGTGTAATGCCGTTCACAGGCAGAAATGGCATGAGACAAAACTGAAAGTGTAGCCTAACATTAAGGAGGTAAATGTGAAGCTGTCTGTGTCCACCTCATGAAGACATATGGGGGGAGTAGATGTATAGCTCCACTCACTCTTAACATCGGCTCCAGATGGAGGGTCGTTGTCAGCTTCACGCTGTGGGCGCTTTATCCTCGCGGATAGAAACCCCATTATCCATTTAAGGGGAGGCCGGGTGGGCGCCAGCACCGGTATGGGCGATTTGGAGAGTAGCAAACTGCCTTTAGTTGAGACTGGGAGCGCCCTGGAGAGCAGCAGACTGCCTTTAGTGGAGACTGGGAGCGCCCTGGAGAGCAGCAAACTGCCTTTAGTGCAAACTCGGAGCGCCCTGCCCATAGCGTAGTCACTGTACCGACCGAGATACAGCGGCTGCCTGCTGTTAAGAAGTTCTGAATTGCTTGCTCTGAATACCGAGACGCTTGTCAGTTGTTAAAGTAACGTGTGGCTTTCAGTCCGTACGGCGCAGTAAACACACTGCGTCTCGGTTATACAAACCAGTCAGTTAAGGCTGTATAGGGAAATAATCGCTGCTTGTTCTGAGATCCACACAAAACACATAAACACACTGTGTGGGCAGAACGTGGCATTTAAATACCCAGTCCGTACCGCGCAGTAAACACACTCCGTCTCGGTTATAAAAACCAGTCAGTTAGTGCCGTATAGGGAAATAATCGCTGTTTGTTCTGAGATCCACACAAAACACATAAACACACTGTGTGGGCAGAACGTAGAATTGTTGAATGTTAAACCTGGCGGTACATACGAGTCCAGTGACCACTGTGCTATAAGGGGCTAAGGAATTGTGTATTGCCTGCGCACAGCGTTTTGACGGACCCAAAATGGGCTGTTCCAGGGGCCGTGAGCAGACCAACCAACATGACAGCCTGTCCCCTGGATCACGTGACAGCGTTTACATGCGTCTGGACACGATTCCGGCAGCGCTGCGTGATCTCAGCAACCACTACCAAACCTCCCCAGTGCCACCTGTCGTCAAAAGGAGCAGAAGTCGTGTCCGGAAAATCCGCACCCTCAGGTTGGTACGTGAGGCGCATCTGCTGACAGATGCGAGTCCGGGGTTCAAAATTACAGCAGTACTAATGGTGCATGGTAATGCTGGTAAGTGCCGCTGTGTTGGGTAGTTGGGCAGTGGTTCGTAGCTGGTGTCGTGCGAGGCTGTGAATGGAGGCATGAGTACGGGACTCGATATGAAAACTGAGTTTATAAAGTGGACGTACCGGTAGTAAGGTCATTTCACACACACACACACACACACACACACACACACACACACACATGTACAAAGTTTAGAAAGGCTGTGAAATTTCAATAAAGTCTTTGTTAAGATGAGGGACACCGTTATATAAAATTTAAAAACCATTTCATGTACTTAATTTCTTAAACTCGCATTTATATCAAAACTTTATCGCCTCTCTAATTTACGAAAATTTTATGTTTTTACAATAAATGCTACTGTTTCAAAATAGGCGCACTCTTACTTTAAATTTTATCCGTAGTCTTGTGTTCCAGTTCTGTTGCATCATTCTTCATATTATGTTGGAATTTGTGATGCTTCATTAGAATAAATGAGGTACGTGAAACGTGTAACAGTTCCTTAACCTGCGGAACCGTGCTTACTGCAAGGTCTCCGTACGTACGTGCCCGAATTCTGTCCGGTGTTACAGTACGTTGTACTGCATCATATGCACTTTCATCCGTCACTCTGTTTTGTTTGTTTCCTTACAAATTTCAGATATTCAAGTGAAGGTGGCGAAGCAGCTCTCAGCCTTCCGCATTCAGAAGCTCCTCGCAGTTCCGTGCCTCATCAAAGTGGAGAGACGTCGCAATTAAGGAAACCTCGACTCAGAACAAGTGGCAGCCTCCTTCAGCACTCTGCAACCCCGAGTCACGCAAGAGCTGATGAAGCAGTTCCCCATCCTCCAGCACAGCATTCCTCCACAGCGCCGGCCGAACCGCCTTTGCAAATAGAATATTCTCCATGTCCTGTAAGGACCACAAAAAGTCTACTGGCACTGAGGCGTCGTCTAACTGACGTCTTTGTACAGCCATATCGCAGCGTTGGGACGCTTCGTCAGCCTGCGCAAAGGAGCCATGATAATCCAATTTACTTTGTTCTACGACAGGACGAAAGTTCGCCCTGTAAAGTTCCTGTCAGCAAAAAGACAAACCCTGAATTTATGAGCTATGATCTAGCAAAATCCCCAAACGGACAAAGTGTGGATGGCGTTCCGTTTAAGTGCAGGCGGAAAGATCCAAGTCTTTGTTTCCTTGGGCGGGAGAGCGGTAGGGGCAATACAGGAAAAATGGAACAAAGTACAGGCTGTCCAGTTTCGGAACACAGAGATAACTGTCCCCTGTCGCGTTCGAGTCAAGTGACACTGTCGCCACTGTCACGTAACATGGCCTCCTTAAAGCTAAGTAACGGCCCAAGAGATGTTTCTGCCGTCCAGCAGTTCCCACGCATCACTCCTCCGTCTCCTTTTCTGAACTGCACAACGTTTATAGCTAATATCCTTTCAACAACTCAGCGCCAACCAGTGCTGGCCCCGAGCCATGACGTCACGGATCCAAGGTTTTTGAGCTTATGTTCAGTGCTTGAGTCAGCCGATGTGCCCTTCAACAGCTCGAACACTGACGCAGTAAACAGTCCTGCTGATAGATTTCGTAACAGGACTCAAGCGAGTCCTCATACCCCAGCTACTCAAGGCACAGTCAGTAGATTCTTGCGTTATCCTGGTGAAAGTCCGGTGAAAAAGCCTGGTGGTTCAGAAGAACAGGTATATCGGCCGAATAAGAGACCTTCTGGCAGGCGAGTCAGAACTGCAACTTCAAACACTGAAGAAGGTCCACCTGTGAAAATGCAGCCGGTGATTTCGTCGGGCGGTCTGTTAGTACTTCCTGCTCACGAGACTAAACCGACTCTGGAAGACGGTGCAACATGTCGGAGCCCCAGTTCTGCAAATGCAAAAATGCTGAGACGGAGTTCAGATATAAGTCGCACGAGGAAGACTTTGAGACGCTGTTCAAAGCGGCTGAGTAGACGCGATGAACGAGCACTACTGATGGGTTGCGGAGACGCAGTACTGGCTAATGACAGTGTAGTCTGTGATAGTGACTTCAGTAACGAAGGGTCTCCTAGTGTTGATGTATATCCGGACAGCAGGGAAGAAGAATTCATGCTTAAAAGACGAGGCGGATTTCGTCGACGCCAAAGGACGGTGTTCGGAAACACAACGACTAGTGATTCCTGTTTGTTGAAAATCCCTGACAGAAGTACAAATAAATTATCGGGACTCACCCTACCGAATGGAATTCCAAGTCCGTTTAGTCCACAAGAAGCAAAATCTTGGTTGCCTGATCTTACCAGCGTTTCGAAAGACATGTCATGTCATATCATCGGTTTGCCAAGAACTGACTCAATACAGTCTTCTAGTCAGCAAGCTGGCCGCGAAGCTTCTTTTAATGTAGTTGGTCGCTTGAGCAGTGCAGTTAGTTGCTTCAGCATAGCATCACGGTTCGGACTCACTCTGTCTAAAGGAATCCCAAGTCCACCAAGTCCAACAGATGGTGATAAAAATCACTACAGTTCTTCAGTCGGTATAGCAGGAATCCAGCCTCTTTCGTCGTCGCCTGTGCCGCCAGCGGGAAGCAGCAGTGTATTTACGTCGAAGCACAAGGAAGAGGCGAGTGAAGAGCAGGGCACATCATCGTCTGACGACACGTGGGACTCCCACAAGCTGCACTTGAAGAAGACACCGCCTGTCGCAGCAGGACGCGTAGAGGAAGCAGACTGTAACATGAAGAACGCTGGTATAGGTAAGAACTCGGGGGTCTGGACCAGCATAATAAATGGCCAAGTGCGAGGTTTGAGATACCTCCGACGGTGTCTTTGGGCATTCAGGTCTTCCGGGATGTGACGTTATGTCACTGGGTTGGGATTCCGCGACGTTTCGAAGGAATCCACCGACGAGGAGAAAATCCCTGGTAAGGGAGAGGGGAAGACGGCTCTGGTGCGGTTCGCGGGATTTTGACTGTCCCACATAGCCAAACCAGGGACTCCGTAAGAGGCCAGAAACTGAATGAAATAAATGCTGACTAATATTTAAAGTATCAGTTCGTACCTCAAAGAGAACAGTCCATCTCCATTATAAAACCATATGGTTGATGATGCTGTTTACGGGGAATAATGGCTGGCTGTTGTAAGAAAAATACAACGCATATAAATAAACTCTGTGGGCAAAACGGATAGTCTTCAAGTGTTAAAGGTTATGGTAATTATGGTAACCACTGTGGTTTGGAGGTAAATTCTTATTGCAGCATGTTCTTCTCCCCCATAGCGCCCTTCGTCGATCCAAGTCCTATGGCCCTCGTCGAACGCCGGTCTCGATCCAGACGCTGCTTGCTCTTCGCGTCGCCATGTGGCGCTGCGAAATCCAGACGGCTGCCTGCGGTCCGGTCCAGTTCCTGGAGGCTACACAAGGAGTCGTGTCAGAACAGAGGTAAACATGAACTCGGGGTTGATGTTTTCACAGCGTTGCGTCTGAGATTTTAGGTTTTGTGGGATGTGACGCTCTGCCTTTGAATATGAGGGGGCTAGGTTTGGTCGAAACGTCGGAGACGCTCGCTGAACGACATAACGTCACACCCCCAATACCTGAATCGTGTTCCTTTCCCTCTTTTGAGCGGTGTAGTTCCTCGATTTTGTGGCGTCCGCGATCTTCCGGTCTCACTCCTGTGACGCCATCTGGAGTTGGCTGGGAAAAGTCAGCAGGTGGGACGGGCTTTGGCGATTGACTGATGCATTAATTAGCGTCACAGTGCTCAGATACGCGCTCGGAGTAGCGGAGAGCATTTACCGTATCCGTTGTATTATTTTAATAAACATTAAGCCTCCAAAACCACTTATTATACTTTACATACCACCAGCATTAACTGACTTGTTTTTATAACGCAGGCAGAACGTGTTTACTGCGCGGTACGGACTGAAAGTTTACATGTAATTCAGGATAATCTTGGTCTTCGCCCTCCAAGCACAAAATTCAGGCCAAATATTCAGTTCATTGGCTCGCAACTGGCCACTTCCCATCGCGCTGCCTGCTTCACTTCCCAGCCTTTTACTTTGCGTTGCTGTAAGGACGAGCGGGCACTGCCTGGAAACCGTCGGAGTAGCAGAGTAGTAATTTCTCTGATTCCATAATAATATTAATGATGATGATGATGATGGTAATAATAATAATAATAATAATAATAATAATAATAATAGTGTCTCTCCCTTCACCCACCTCTCCCTCCCGTTTATTCTCACTCAAGTCTCTCTTTCTCTCGCTAAGGCGTCGAACGGGTATGAAGCTGTTGTGTTGAAATCCGATAAGTCCATTACATGAAAGTACTGCTAAAATACAACGTTAAGTGTTTTCATTTTGCTTCCCAGTGCTTCCCTTCCTTGCTAACAAGGCATGTGTAACCATATTTTTATAGGGACGCTTTCACGCATTGTTGAGAGTAGAACACCATCTTAAAATTTGATGTATGTCATAAGGAAACACCCTGTATAACTGTCAGACGGTGATTCTGTTACAATTTTTATTGCACGCACCCGAATTCAATCGTCTAACGTAATAAATGTGATTACGGGCTGAATAGCTGTAAGTTAAGTACTGTAATGGAAGGTCCCTAATGAACTGTGAAATTCTGATTAAGGCTGCGGGTGTGTGGTTCGTAGACAGATACTGACGTTTCGGCTGTCATGTTCCGGGCACTTACTGCCGTGATGTGGCCATCAGTGTTACAGCGCACGAAGCACAGTGCCTGATGTCTGTCCGTTTATAGCAGGGTCATATTTGAATTTCCGATCGCCGAGGTCTCGCTTTCTTCCAAGCTTTAATTAAACCTGAAATCCTGCAGGTGTCCGGCAGTTCGCTGTGACCCGCTTCGCCGTGCAGATGCGGCAACTTCTCCGGCACATCTCTCTGGCGGAGCAGTCTAGCTAATATCTGCAGGCGTTTGTTCCCTCAACAGCGCCGAACAGGTGGAAGTTACAGACAGGAAATACTCGTAGACACGAGGGATGTCGAGTGTGTGGCGACAGTACGAACGGTTCGTGAACCCACCTGTGGTGCCATACACAAGCGTTCTGCTGCACCACTGTCGTGCACCGTGGCTCTTCGGTGGCACTTTGAAATCTCAGTGCGCCTGGACAGTGTTCCCAGACAGCTTTCACAGAATGAGCCGTACTGCTATTCATAGACATTTTTCGCCAAAGATCGAAACTTCAATACCGATTGAAGCATATGCACCTCCAAATGCAGCGACTGTGCCATGGCGAGTGTGTTAGTAGTCACCCTCTCGCCGCGGAGGATCGTGTTCGTTGCTGTGTCAGTCCACGTACATTTGTGGTGGACGGAGTGGCACTGGGACAGGTATTGCTCCCAGTGCTTCGGATTTCCGTTGTTATTATCATTCCACCAACGCTGCATACCCATCTGCATCTCCACGTTGTTCTTACGAGAAGGACAAACGACCGAAGCCTGGGAACCTTGCAAAAAGCAGTGCTTTTCGGAAGTCGGGGAGTCTTGTGTAGAAGAGTCTTGTCAGCTACATAGAATGATATGCATACAGCTGCCTGCTGGCATAAGGGCCGCGCCATGGCTCAGGCGGTTAGCCGCCGGCCTCCCACCGCGGAGGCCCGGGTTCGATCCCGGGTCAGTCCATGTGGGATTTGCGGTGGACAAAGTGGCACTGGGACAGGTTTTTCCCCGAGTTCTTCGGTTTTCCCCTCTCAATTTCCTTCCACCGGTGCTCCGTTACTAGAAAAAGGACAAAAAAATAATCGTCATCGTCATCACAGGGTTGCACAATAAGCCTCAAGGCTGCGTTGCGTCCGTAGCGTCTGCTGCGGGGCCCTTCACCACTAAAAAAAAGCCACCTGGCACACATGTACTAAAATCAAATATTCAACTTCAATGTTGAATTTTAGTACGTGTGTGCAAGTTTGTTGTTGTATGCATATCATTCTACGCAAGTATGCACACGGTATGGACAAGGTAAAAAAATACTTTCACTTAGTCTGTACAGGATGCAAAGTAAATAGCGTGAGAGGTGGAGACTTGTCTGTTTGTTCACATCTGTCTCTTGCTGAAAGCTGTCTATTGCTGAGAGCTGTCTACTGCTCAGACCTGTCTATTGTTCTTACCTGTCTATTGCTCAGACCTGTCTATTGTTCTTACCTGTCTATTGCTCAGACCTGTCTACTGTTCTTACCTGTCTACTGCTCAGACCTGTCTATTGTTCTTACCTGTCTACTGCTCAGACCTGTTTACTGTTCTTACCTGTCTACTGCTCAGACCTGTCTATTGTTCTTACCTGTCTACTGCTCAGACCTATCTACTGTTCTTACCTGTCTATTGCTCAGACCTGTCTATTGCTCAGACCTGTCTATTTTTCTTACCTGTCTATTGCTCAGACCTGTCTGTTGTTCTTACCTATCTATTACTCAGACCTGTCTATTCTTACCTGTCTACTGCTCAGACCTGTGTATTGTTACTTGTGTATTGCTCAGACCTGTCTACTGTTCTTACCTGTCTGTTGCTCAGACTCGCATCTTGAAGGCAATATCCAGGACACAGGTATCAAGCCTGATGTCTCCGTCTGCCACAGCCTGTACCACGTCGCCCATCGTCCTGCCATTCAGCGCTCTACTCTCCGAACTGCTGACAGCGTCGTTCAATGAATGAATGAAAATGAATGCGTTATTTGCAATTAATGATGAATACGTGTGTTTCAGGTGAACTGACTCTCGCGTTGTACAGCAACTCTGACCTGCTTACAGTTCACGGTAAGTTCACGTTTACTGCAACTTTATGAAGGTCGTTATTTTATCTGACAACTGTTGCTTCTCACGTTCTGTCTGTCGGCTTGTTTGTCGTATTAACGTACCCTACCCAGCTGACCGCCATAGCCACGGCGTAAAGTAGCAACAAGTGACAGAAGATATTTGTCAGATAAAATAAACATTCTGCGCTGCACGTTTCGAAAATCTGATTTTCATTTTTATTCTTATTCTACTTTTTTAAAACTGCGAAAATCTGCAGTTGCGTAATTTGAAGTTGCGTAAGTCGGGAAGTGTGTGTAGAATTGTTACTCGAGATACTTGTAAGCTGATCGCCAATATAAAGGACGCGTTACATTTTAATTTCTGTCACATGTGTCGCTGAATCCGTGAGGCGGGGTCCTTCTTGATAAGTTACTCTTCGCTCAGCTTGCCAAGAAATTCCCTGTCCTCACGGAACGCCCGACATTAATTACAGTCTTTACAAGCTTTCGCCACTGGACCTAGTTCTGAGCCAGTTTAGTCCAGTTCACACCCTCACAGTTTAACGGTCATTTTACTTGTGTCGTCCCATGTGTCATGTTGCCTTTGCCGCGATGTCCAGGGCACCCGGCCCGTGTCCCTTTCACTGTATCGACTGGGCTGTCGTGGCTATAAGCACGTCTCTTCTGCCCCGTGCGTGCTACTTGTCCTACCCTATCATTCTTAAATTAACATTTATGGGGATTACAAATCAATATAATAAATCGCAGGGACTGTATTTGTAGGCCTGTATTGTACAAAACAGGGCGTCTCCTGTTTCAGTGTAATTTCGGAAGTTAACTCGGGGTTTGACTCTACGAATTGCCTATTTTGTTTCAGTTATCAGTGGCAGAAACTTGCAGAGGAGTGCAGGGAAGCCGTGTAACGCTTATGTGAAGGTGAGTATCAGCAGCAGGTAGACACGTCTTTATGCGGTAGAAGTGTGAAGTTTAAGTGATACTTAAAAAGTCTTTATTTCATCATAAAAACAGAGCAGTCCCAGTGCGCTTGCTACCCCCATGGAGCAGTACCAGTACTTGGCCGCTGCCTTCAACCCCCGGCGCACAGACAGTGCTCAAGGGCAGTTTGTTGCATGCAGAAGGGCGCAGCGAGCCTTCAGTTCCTCGTAAAATAGCGGCTTGCCTTGGAAACATTAAAACCCGAATTACATTTTCGCAACTTCAATTTGCAGTGCCAGTAATTTCGCCGAAAAACTTCCGTGTTTCACGTGACAGAGTGAAGGCAGACAAACACAGAAGCGCGACCTCACACTTATGCTCTCGTTTTATTTATTTTGCGAATACATCGCGAGGCCGTATTTTTCCGTCTTGGTCCTTTTTTAACGTCCAATTTCCAGATACTCAAAGTACGTCATCACCTCTAGTACGCCTGTGAACACGTGATCTGTGACGTGAGCAACCGACATCTGTCTATGGCGCAGTGTAGACTATCGATTGCATGGCTACAGTACGGCGCAGTTAACGTGACTGCTGGCTGGAGCCGCACACGGGGCATAGTGTGTTGTTACTGGAGACTGTATGGCGATATGTGCACGTGACAGCCAGTTGGTTGGGGAATCACTGTGCGGGGCCTGCTGAAGGCAGCGGTTGTGCTGTGCACCTAACTGACTGGAGCAGACTCCAGCTAGCACTTCCTCAGCTAGTCAAGAAATTCCCGGCACTTTATGGCACACGGAGGCTCATTGCCGCATTCACAACAGCCCGCCACTTGCCGCTATCCTGAGCCAGATTAGCCTAGTCCACGCCCTCTTCTTCTATTGGTTTAAGATATATTTATTGTTTCCATCGACGCCTGGATTCTCCAAGTACTTTCCTTCAGACCTCCATACCAAAACTCTGCATGCACTTCTGTTCCGCCCCCACCCCCCCCCCCCCAAACGTGCCACGTGCCCAGCTTATGTCATTCTCCCTAATTTGATGGCTCTAATAGTGTTTGGTGATGAGTGCACATCGTGAGGTTTCTCTCTTTGCAGCGTTCTCGAGCCACCTATTTCTTCCTTCTCTTAGACCAAGTTTCGCACCCGTCTAAAACAACACGCAAAATTATAGTTCTGCCTGCTTTAGTGGGATAGCAAGCTAGAAGGCAGAAGATGCTGAGCGGAACGGCGGAAGGCAAGCTTTCCGTGACTTCAGTCTGCTCTGTTTATGGTGCCACTACATTTGTTCATTTCTCTGAAGCCTTAAAGACATAACGTGACAGCACTGGTCTGTCTGTCTGTCCAAAGCTCTGCGATATCTGGAGGTCCGCAGGCTTGCCCGCTTGTGCTTCTGATAAAGGCTGGTGTTTGGACATGCGCACGGACTGTTGGTTGAATGACACTCGCAGGGGAGAAAGGAAATACTGTGGGAAGATCCTGTCCCAGTGTCACTTTGTCCACCACAAATCTCACATGGGATCGAACCGGGGCCCCCTCTGCGAGAAGCCGGCGACTAACCGCCTGAGCCTTGCGAAGTCTGAGGTTCATCTAAATTAATATCGTACCTCACAGTAAACACAGAGCTTCTTTATTGCAGTGGGCAGCCGGGCCGGGCAAGGCTGCCGAGAGTGCCACAGTGGCAAAGCTCAGGCTCCTGGTTGATAAAAGCAACCTGACCAGTTGGCTTTTAGTGCACTGAAGACAGTGAGAAATGAAATGAGAAAATGAAAATTTATGAAGCATGAAATGAATCCCAGAAGGCATTAGGAACTGAGTGGAGGCGTTACAAATTTCCCTTCAACACGAACCCGTGAGTAACGCTGGCGTTCCCTTTGTCCTCGGTGAAAATGACGACCGTCTAGCAACAGTTTCACTTTCCTTGCTGCAGTCTGTACGGCACTGTACAGGGTGAGCCTCAAGCGAAGGTCTGCTTGTGAATGCCTAATTACAGATGTGAGAGGAAAATTAACCTGGACTGAAACAGTTTCTTCGAGCTGTGCTGTAAGATTACGGCCGGACTCCAGTAACATGTCAGTACACGTCATGTGCTTGTAAACGAGGACTGCAGTGAGATTAGAGGTTATCACAGTGGCGACCATGAAGATGTCTGCCTTCTGTTATGTGATGTCGTGTAGTGTATTTGAAGTGTACCGATGTTTCAGAGGAACCTGCTGCTTCTATTGTCAGGGCACATGTTCCTTTCTGAAACGTCGACGCACTTCTAGCAGACTGCGTGGCCTCACATTCAGAAGACTGCTGAAGTTCTCAGCAAGTCGTTCAGTGCGCTAGTTTTATTATAGCGCAGCCTGCAGCACGCGATGCAGCACTGACAACACTGCACGACTGTACACGCACAGTTGCATTTAGTCCCGTAAAAGAATAGGGCATTCTCTGCGCGGATGTTGACGGAATTCGCAAGCCCCTGGCAGCATTGTATGTAGATCGCATATTTTACTTAATTCGGGCAA
Organism: Coptotermes formosanus; assembly: GCA_013340265.1. Classification (NCBI taxonomy): domain Eukaryota; kingdom Metazoa; phylum Arthropoda; class Insecta; order Blattodea; family Rhinotermitidae; genus Coptotermes; species Coptotermes formosanus. Next base: position 959,746 of record BLKM01000832.1, on the reverse strand, counting down.
CGAATTAGGAGATTGCGGACACAAATTCATTATTTTCACGAAACTGACGGTCATCAAGTACATTTTTGTCGACACTTTCTGTACCGAATTTTATCCAAATCTGACGAAATTGTACCAAATATGGGCCGCCAAGTAAGGTAAGGCTTTGAGTTCACCGATTTTCACGGAACTCACAAAAGCTGAACGCTGTTGTGTGGAGATCTCCCGGGAGGATTTTGATCCTAATCGCCCAAGAAATACGGAAAGTGCTGGTAGGAATTTGTTTATGCCTTTAAGTAGGGATTAGCTGTGACTGAAATAATTTTTACGGAACCCACGCGTGCTGAACACCTTTTTATAAACCAAATTTCATGAAAATTTCAAAAGCAGTTGGTCTCTGCTAGTAGGTCGCACATAGACGAACGGAGGGACTTGTGTGGTCTCTTAAAATCAGTAACGAGCGCCTACAGCTACAATACGGCTACCAGCAGAATGAACTGCCAAAGAGGGACACAGCACTCTCTGCCATCAAGGGAAACGGTGTTCCTGCGGCGGCAGATGAGTTTATAACTTTCAGTGTAAACAGCAACTGTCAGGGTGTGCAGTGTCCGCCGATACTTTCAGTTGCAGAGACTGACAAACGCGCTGCACAGGGCCACTTGTCTGTTCTGTTAGTCTCTGTTACCGAAGCCAGTTGGCGCTGCGTTCTGTTCTGTCAGCCTCAGCTGTATGCGATTGAAGGCTGGTAATTTTGCATGGCGACATTAATGCAGAACAGACAGCAGTGAGCAAACAGACGGTCTGCTGCTTGCCTTGTGCTATCCTGTCAGCAGTCGGTCTGTCACCCCGCCCGTATGTCGGTTTCTATCATCCTGTCGTGTCAGCCTATGTCAACCTGCCAGTTTCTGTCTCCTGCAAGTATGCCAGTTTCTGTCACCATGTCAGTGTGTCAGCTTCTGTCACCTAGTGTGCATTCTGTCTTGCTGTCAGTAAGCTGTGACCAACTTGTTACACTCCCTGCAGCTGCACAGTGTATGTGCCCCTGTCAGTCAGTCACTGTGTCTCTGCTGATGCCCGCAGGTTATGCTGGTGCCGTACACTGAACAGCGAACTTTCCACCGCACGTCGGTTCACCGGCAGTCCAGCAGCCCGTGGTTCGACCAGAAGTTCTCGTTCAAGGTCCTACCCACCGACTGGGACAAGAGGGTGTTCGTGTCTGCCTGGCACCGGGACAAGGAAAAGAGGTAGGGATCGGCAGTTGGTGTCTGTTGTAGTGCAAGCTAGGCAGTACCGCGCAGGACACGCGACACGTCAGGACTGCACACGTGTCTTTTGTTTCGTCATCAGAGTTTATAACGCTTCACTGATGCAGCAGTATGGCCAGCATTGTAAGGCGAAAAATATTCCTTGGTTAAAGCCATGTATAAGCCTCGAATTGTAGCCAAGCATTAAATAAATGTTCTAATGTTCAAATACACGAAATTAAACGTCGAAGCCTAAAATTTGTGAAGGTATTCTGCAGGGACATAATAGCCGTGTACTGCAGCAAGAAACTGCCGTGTAGACGATTCGACACGTCTTATGTTTGTACTTTTACAATAATTACAACTGTAGTGTAACTATAAGAGGCAACGTCTTGGCCATATGACAGTCTGCTGGAACGTTGACGCGCTACTCCACGGCATTTTCGTCGGTCGTTTATTTATTCTTAGAGCAAACGAAGCATTAATTTTATCTACCGCAATTCTGCCATCTGGGTGCGATGTCTGGTATTATATGCTGGGTGCTCAACAGCTTCTTCACCCTCTCAGTTCGTACCACACAGAAAACATTTTTTTCTGAATTATGGGAGCTTTCTTCGATCTCAGCGCGTATCTCACATCAAAATCGACACCCTCGATTTAAACCCGTCCTCACAAAATATGAGCTTATCATTAACCTGTAAATTCCAAGGCACTACATTCACGATTCCAGCCTCTTTGTTTTCGTACCACTCCTATAAGAAGGAAGAGCGGGCGTAGCCTGGAAACTTTCTGCCCAAATGATCCTCATTCTTCCCTCCAAATTAAAGTGTCTGTCACTTCTCCCTTCTCTTTTCTTTTCGTCTGCTCTTATATATCTTACGCCTGTCCCTCTGTCTGTCGGATGTGACTCACCCACTCACACAATCACACAAGGTTATATAATAAATAATTACGTGACACTGGAATAGGCTGCCTTTCGGCAACCCGTGTTTGCACGCGACAGAATGTAAACACGGGTTTCAGTATTTCAGAAGATGCTAACGCAACCCGTCAACAGTGATGAATGACGGCCCTTATTACGCATGCGTTGTGAGAGCGAGCGACGCCATGATCGATGTGACGCGAACTAACATCGTAACAAATGAGAACCTTGCAAGTGGCTGCTTGACGCGCAGAAATTCTATAGAGCTCGCCCAACTGCTTTCGTTACCTGACACCAAGCGCCGTGTTTGTGACTGACTTCTGTTGTGGAAGGTGGGATGGAAAATTGCTGCTGCATTTTGGTTCATAGATCAGCGCGGAGGGATTTCCAGCATGAGGGCATGAAAGTTCAGTTCCTGCCGCGCAGAAACTTACTTCGTCTCCATTTCGAAGACAAATCAGTTAATGCGGTTGCGGGACATGTTTGCTGTTATCAAAATCTGTGTATTTATTTCACCCTTTCAAGCACAGTGGTAAAATCATATACCACCTGTTTGAACATTCACCAATTCTGTGTTCTACCCACACAGTGTACTTATGCGTTTGACGCGTTTTGTTTCTTCTCAAAACTGATATCCTCCCGTGTTTGCCTCTGCTCACAGCTGACATCTTCCTGTGTTTGCCTCTGCTCACAGCTGATATCTTCCTGTGTTTGCCTCTGCTCACAGCTGATGTCTTCCTGTGTTTGCCTCTGCTCACAGCTGATATCTTCCTGTGTTTGCCTCTGCTCACAGCTGATATCGTCCTGTGTTTGCGTCTGCTCACAACTGATATCTTCCTGTGTTTGCGTCTGCTCACAACTGATATCTTCCTGTGTTTGCGTCTGCTCACAACTGATATCTCCAGGTGTTTGCTTTTGCTCAACTGATATCGTCCCGTGTGAATCCAATTGTAAGTTTATATGATTTTAGAAGACACAATAGGCCTATCCTTTTGGACCTTGGGCACAGATATTAAGAGGGAAGGAGAAATGTGAAGACCTTTTTGCATACTGTTTTACCAAGACATGACCAATGAACGCTCCTGTGTCTGTGTGGTCTCTCCTAAAGTGATATCTCTGTGGGAGAGCAGGAGAGTCCCTGGTTTCTACGGGAGCTCCCAGTCCCCCTCATGCTGTCTGGCATCCTCCCGCCCGCCGCCAGCCCGCCCTCTGTTCTGGCCGATCAATGCACCTTCACATCTAGCGGTGCAGCTGTCCCAGCATCCCGGCAGTAGTGCTGTAGCGTCGTGTGCCGTCAGACGGCCCGCCCGCCCTCCTGTCCGTCAAAATATTTTTCGGTGTATGTACAGTGAAAATGTGATACATATATTTTGCTATAAACGGTATAATGCGGCATATAGATCATGTGAGTTGGTTTACGAAGTAACGGTTGAATATGATATCATGTTGAACACAAGTTTGAAGTGTGGATGTGTGTGTTGGTGGTGTCGCAGTTAGCAGTGCTTTACTTCTGGATGTTCTGGTGGTATCCCAAGAAGGCCTTGATCCACAACTTGTGAAACCCACAGCCATATCAATGTCTTTACCTTTGTGTGCTGACAGTCTCGCGTGTTTGCGTGGACTATGTTTTGTCCATCCCTCGCTGTGAAGCGGTCTTCACTGTCGCCGAATCTGAGGTGTATTTTACGCGTACAAAAGCTTGTAAGACTGGGGATTACAGCAACGAACTGTCGTATCGATATATCGATATATCCGCCTACATACGGCAAAAAATATATAAGAATTCCGTGGGCTGTTGTAAGTAAGTATATTGTGACTCACAAGAGGGGTTTGCTTCATTGCTGGCTTAGTGCAACTTGGGTTGAAATGTCGTTACTGCTGTGAGCGTTGTTTGTCCCAACGCCTTTTAACGATATTAAATCGCAATATAAATGCACCCTATAATAACCATAACAATAAACAGAACATAGCAGCGGTTTTCGTTTTTAATATTATTATTACTTGACAAGCCTGAACCAGTCGTGCAGATTGGTATCTGGTCATATAAATTAGAAATTTGGCAAGAGATGTCGCTAGTATCTCAGGCAATAGCGGGCGTAAAGTCGACACAGCAGCACCACAAACAGTGCGAGAAGAGACAACGCTGTTGTCGGAAGAGTTGTCAGGAAGTGGCCCCCATCAGGAGCCCAGGGGCAAGTGACCAGCCACATCAGCTCACAGACCTAGACTCACCCACAAAGAGCGCCTGACATAGCCCTCACACTGACCAGTGAGTACGTCACGTCCCCCTCCCCTTCCTCCGTTGTTGTCTGTCGTCACCACACATCAGATCTGTATGCTTCTTGCTGGGTATTGTGTAGATATCAGGACATTTCAAGTCTAATACAGTCTAACCCGCTTATAACGACATCGGTTTATACGACACCTCGTCTATAGCGTCAGATATTCTGTGGTCCCAATTAATTTATTACTGTTAACCATAACATTATACGCCTCGGTTATAACAACACTCGTTTATAACGATACAAAACATTCAGTCTCTTTAGTGACGTTGTAACCGGGTTCGACCGTATCAGATTTAAAATAGCAGTGTAGAGAAGGCGAGCACTTCACAGCACAGTGGTAGCGTAATGCTGTAGCATTCAGAGCGCTGCGTTCTGCCCGTGCAGTGTGTTTTGTGTGTCTGTTCCAGTGAACAGCTAACGGCCATGTTCCTAAACAACATTAATCGCTTGATCTTTGCCATAATGACACAGTGTTTTCTGTGAGGTAGGAACTGCATGTTTATATAGTACAGTCGAACTCGGTTATAACGTCATGAAGGAGACTGAATAGTTTGTGTCGTTATAGTCGAGCGTTGTTACAACCAAGGATAATGAGAATCAATAATCTAAGAGACTGGGATTCACGTTGGGATATGTTCAAAACAATGAAAATATTACCCTTCTATTCTCAGTGTATATTCTCCTTGTTAAAATGCGTAGCAATTAATAGGCATTTATTTATAACTAAGCAATAAATAAAAAAGATAAATACTAGATCTAATCTTAATTTCCACATTCCAAATTCTAGTCTCACCAAATTTAAAAAAGGAGTGTACTATTTGGGAATTAAACCTTTTAATCAGGTTCCATCTGATACAAAGAGCTTGTCAGACGGTATGCATCTCTTTAGAACAACCCTAGAACGGTCCCTTTGTAACAACTCGTTTTATTCTGTAGAAGAACGTTGTAACTTTGCAAGCAGTTGGTTTAAGTTTCAGTTCATGAAGACTGTATTGTTGCGGGTACAGCCTGTCTGTTGCGTTCTGTCCGTATCGTTCTGTGCAACGCGGAGTTGATTATTGCTCAGTTTCTGTTCTTTGTTTTTGTCTCATGTGCTTTTGTTCTTATACTGCAGTAAATTGATATTTGAAATGTGTGTGTGTGTGTGTGTGTGTGTGTGTGTGTGTGTGTGTGTGTGTGTAAGGCATTCTTCTCTGGGCGGGCTGTACGTTGTGTAGAGCTGGTACTGTTTTTTATTGTTTTTAATGTGTTTTATTATTCCCTCCTTTTAAGCGGCACGTTCTGTACCCAAAGGTGGGGCCTGTGTGGACGTACGGAGTGTTAAATAAAATCGAAATTGAAACTGAGCATAATGTTGTGGTTAACAGTGACGAAGTAATGGTGCCACAGAATATCTGACGCTATAGACGAGGTGTCGCATAAACCGATGTCGTTATAAGCGGGTTCCACTGTATGTAGAGGGAGTCCATGCTTCACTGCTAACACTGATTCCGTGAGGGACCCGTCTGTGGAGAAGTGTTGACGGTGTGAGAGACGTATAATGTCATGGCGTATTTAGGCACGGTGCACAATGGGGTCCACTCACGGTCCGCTCACGGTCATGGAGAATTACCTCTTCTTGTACTTAAAGGCACCCGTTCGTGACCGTACCGTGCCTTGACCGTGCCCGCTAGTGGGGACACTGCTACTGAGACAGCGTGCAGAATGTCTGACCGGCTGTGGACTGGAATGTGACTGTTCGAGCAGTGGGAACTGAATGTTACGAAAGTCGACAGCTTTGTCTAGCTTTACCCCATATATTTTGCCATAAAACCCTTGATTTATTCCCTGTCACAGAGAGTTAGGAAAATGTTAATAGTGGGCAGATATGTTCCTTCTGCAGTTTCACCAAGCAAAATAAATCCAGACCAATATTTCTTCGTGTGTGTTGGTAGTACGGACGGAAGCATACAGATCAGATGACTGTGTTAAACCCTTTGTCCGTGTTTCTGGGATTATGACGTTGGATCCAGTGAAAATGTGTGGAGCAGACCTCCACGATTGTAGGAAACAGCTACAAAAATGCATGCGACTCTCAGTGTTGTAATGCTGTTAAGTTAGCAGTGTACCGTATTCGGTGTCAGTGTAACGTAGTGCAGTAACTGCAGTGTGATGTGATGTGATGTGATGTGATGTGATGTGATGTTAGTCAGATGCAAACACGCTGTGGTGTTCAGGTTACACCTCATATTTAGCAACAAAGTACCTGTTCTTCGTCCGGAGTGTGGTGACTTTCCTTTTCGCTGCCATCATGTGTCACAGCTAAACGTTTAAAAACGGAGCAATGCTGTACTTAGGAAACGAAAATTGAATTTGACGCTGTCCATCCCGTTGTGTATACAGACTTACACGAATAACACTGCGTACAATAAGTACAGTTTGTGTCAGACAGAGTACGTAGTGTTATTCATGTAAACGAAAGTTCACTTATTTGTTTGACAACAGAGAATTTAACCTTTTAAAGCCTAGCGGTAACTTTACGTACCACCAGGTTTAACATTAAAAAATTCTACGTGGTGCCCACATTGCGTTTATGTGTTTTGTACGGATCTCAGAACAAACAGCAACTTTTGCCTTATAAAACATTAAGAGACTGGTTTTTATAACCGAAGTAGAGAGTGTTTACAGCGCGGTACGCACTGAGTCCTTATATAAAACAGATACGCTTCGTCTTTAAAGGGTTAAACGAGGATTCCAGTCGCATTCCGAAATTTTGTCACAATATATTTTTTATTGTTTTTTTCATGCGCGGTAGTTATTGTTACACGTATCCAGCTGACGCACTGTTTTGATATTAACACAGTGCGTTAGGTGGATACGTATTATGTTTCACAATGTTTTACAGCCCTTGCTGCCATACATGTTGGCAAGACTGCGAAGCACATTTTACCATATGCCTGTGTTCTTTGTGCGGTCCGCAATATAAAACACGTGCCGTCTGAGACGTAGGTTTGTGTTGCGGGTCCGCCGCTGCACTGCGTTTGTCATGAACAGGGCTCCTGCCGGGGTTCGACCCACTGTTTCGTAGCCTTCCGGCCCCTAGGCTAGTCACTATACCGACAGAGCTACCGTGACTGTAAGAGATTGAGAAGCTAACCCCCCCCCCCCCCCCCCCGGTACCCATTGAATCCTGTTTGGCGAAGCTATATCCCTGTCACAATTTTGTATCGACAGGAGTTATGTTGGCCTAACTCTGTGACCGCAACAACAACAACAACAACAACAACAAAGCAGTGTGCGAGAATTATTGCACCTAACAATCTGTGCTTGTACTATTTTGGTTCAGTTCGTTGCACGAGAGCAAATCTGCGTGCCTGTCACGTGTCTGCACCACAGCTGGAACACAGCAGCAGTGGGGACTTGATGACGCGCACTGCAGGGTGGTGAACACGGTGGGTCATGGGGCAGGCAGGGTTATGGTATGGGACTTACGGCAAGACCGGCTAAGGCGGTCAGTCGCCGGTCTCTCATCGCAGAGGCCCTGGCTCCGTCCCAGGCCAGTCCATGTGGCAGTTTGGCAGACACAGTGGCACTGGCACAGGTGTTTACGCGATCGCTTCAGCTTCCCCCCGTCAGTATCGCTCCTCGAGTGCGTCATAATCCTTCCCTCGTACATCTCCGACGCTATACTGTTTTATCTTAGCAGCTAATAGCGTCGTTAAATAAAGGAAGTTAACACTTCTTAGGAGAACAGGCGTAAGTTTGATGATATTAATAAAATGCATCTTAAAAACGGTGGAAGATTATGGATGAAATTTACTTAAAGATACGTCCCTCGGCGGGGTATTTTGGGCACAGTAAGGGATTTTTCGCGTTTCATACGTATAATGCGGTAAGTTTCTTCACTAGATGAGCGACTGTCATCTTCTCAAGGAAGATTTCATTACGTGGAGATGCGACCTGAAATGGAGGTTGCAGAGATGTTTCAAGCGACAGAAACATTAGCTGTAAAATGCAATTTAGAGCGGTTGGTGTCTTGCAAGCCGAAGTCATTGTTTAAGCAAGTGGGTTAATGGGGCGTGTTATTGCAATGGGCCGTGCAATTAACGTGCAGTTTCAGAGCAAGAATGGAGGCAAATACACTTCAGCTGGCAACAGCAGCCTCTCTGCTTAAGGGCACAGAAAGCAACAGCTGGTGACTACACCGCGTGCTGTCCCACTCAGTAAGTCCGCGTGTTCACAGTGCACCGTGCTGTAATATGCGTCCGTTTTATCGTTGTTGCTGTAAAACTTGTGTTTAATTAAGAGACGTGAGTTGCTGAAAATGAAAATTATTGTACGCAAGTTCTTGTTACCCTAAAACACATGCTAGACTTGATGGCCCTCAACAGCATCTCAAAACTTTCGACAGTAACCAACAGAATTAGTAACCAGACGACAGACTGGGCAACCGAGGGATCACTGTTTGGTTCCCGGAAAGGACAAATGCTTTGGGGTCCACCCAGGCTCCAGTTCATTTGATAACTGAGCGCTTTTTCCTGGGATAGAGCGGGCGGGGCGTGAAACACACCCCGCATTCCACCGTGTGTCGAGGTTAAGAAACTGTGCAGCGGTACTTCCATTCCGTTATATGCCTTCATGGCGTGCGCGGGGCCGGACGGCCGAAGGAAGACACAACAGGTCGTGTTCTCCAGTGGAGGCGCAGACCTGCTGTGGCCCCCAACCCAGCTTCCTATCTAGTGGGTGGTGGAAGCGCCTTCATCCGGAGCAAAGTCGTCGGGGGCTGAAACTGACCACTTTCTCCACCTAGTGTCAAAATTAAGAATGCGTGGAGTCAACCCCTCCACTGCCCGATGTGCGTACATGGCATGCACACGGACAGCTTTACATCTACCTGCAGAATTAATAAACACAGTGCCTGTCCGCCGGTACAGCTGTCAAGCCTGACTCGTGCGTGGGCGATAGGAGGGCGCTAGACTGCTGCCACTTGTGTGTCAGACCGGGTGCGTAGCTTGACTGTGCGTGCGGTAGCTGCCTGTGTGTGTTAAACTGCACTTTCGGTTGGGTCCTGTGGGATACAAACTTGCAAAATACCAACACGGCACTCGGGTGTATCAAATGCGAGTGCGTGTACAGATATTGGTGTCACTGTGGTGCTGTGCTGTACACCATAACACTTACTGACACGCAGAGGCAGTGTTGCGCCTGGCAGGATTGGAACACAAACGAGCACACAGCGTAAGGCAGTGTCTCCGTGGAGAAGAGTCCTTCTTCAGATGCCAACAGGTCCTCAGCTAGGCAAAGTACGCGCATGTTTTGGAACCCGAAGGTTCATTACCGCATTCACAACAGCCCACCACCTCTCCATATCGTGACCCAGATCAGTCCAGTCCATATCCCCCACCCCACTTCTTGAAGAACCATTTTAATATCACCCATCTACACCTAGGTCTTCCAAGTGGTCCCTTTCCCTCAAGTCGATAATATAGCTACTGCATGAATACACAATTTCGGCTAGTGCAGTGTGCAGCCCAGTCTGTATTTTTGCGATAGATGTCAGCAAGCCGAGTAGCTACGTATTTAGCCTGCAGCACCGCACAGGACCGCAGTAACAGGTTCGCCAAACAACATAACCAGCAAGGCGCGCTGTGTGCAAACAGGCCGCCGTAAGGTACACGTGCTGCACAATTATCACAGTAAACCAGCCTAGCCGGTTCGCACTTACAGGAAGTTGCGGTGGCAGGCCGTCAAGACTCGCGCAGTAGTGTTAAGTGTAAGGTGTTAGGTGTTCCGTGCTGGCTGTGATGTCTGACTGAAGTGCAGCGCACGGTAGGAGTGTGTCACGGAACGGTTTGGACATTTGTGATGCCTTCACCAGGGATGCTGACGTGCTGATTTGTAACGTCAGCCACACCCAGATGTTCGCTCTTTGTTTGTTTGTTTGTTTGTTTGTTTGTTGCTGTGCACAAATTGCCCGTCAGAACACTTGACGCTGCGGCTGATCAATATGTGCTGCAGATGGATTCACTGCAGCTTTTCTCTTCAAGATCGCAGTCGTACGGGATATGACGTCAAGTTGATTAGTAATCCATTACTGACGTTTCGGAGGTGCTTTCTGCCACCATCTTCATTGTAGTCGAAGATTAATAAGGTGCTGGGAGAATTAGTCTCGCTAACTGACCTGTATATGGAAGTATCAAGCTGCACCGACACGTCGGTCACAAACTACAAACAACACGGCGTCATACGCCACAAGACTGATGTTCATCACAAGCGCTGAACCCCAAAGCGAACAAAACAACTGCCATTAGTATCTCCCCCTCTCACTTAGCATTTCAGTCCTGTAGGCAAAATTTATTTCACTTCTAAGAAGATGTAGAAGAAAAGCCTCTCGCCAGAAGCACGTTTTGTGGCTTCCAACAGAGGAAGTTACTAGCCAGAAGCACGTTTTGTGGCTTCCAACAGCGGAAGTTACTAGCCAGAAGCACGTTTTGTGGCTTCCAACAGCGGAAATTACTAGCCAGAAGCACGTTTTGTGGCTTCCAACAGAGGAAGTTACTAGCCAGAAGCAGGAAGTCATATCTTCCGCACCTTTAACCTTCACCGCCTTTCTTCCATTCCTTTCCTCTCCGTCCATTCATTCATTCATTCATTCATTCCGCAGTCTGCCTTACGACAGGCATGTAGCCGCTTCCAAAGCGAGTTCTCCACAGATTGCGGTCTAGTGATTCCTCTTTCAGTTTCCAATATCACTTCCTCCCCTTAAGTCATCGAGTAGCTGCCTACATCTTCTTCTGCGTCTCTTATATCTTTCCTTCCACAGCGTGTTTGATAAGGCAATTCCTACGCAAGGTGTGCCCAGTCCAGTTAGCCTTCCTTCATGTTACTGTACGTACGACATGCCCCCCCCCCCCGCCCTCCTTGACCCTGTGTAAAACTTCTTCACTTCTCACACCACCGGTCCAGCTGACCTCCTCCACCCTTCTCCAACACCACGTTTCAGAACTTCCCACGTACTTCTGACCTACTCTCCGAAGTGTCCACGTTTCAGCACCGCACAAAGCTGTGCTCCAGACGCAGCACTTTGCCCGTTTCTTCCTTAAATTGAAGTCCAAATTGCCGGTGAAGAGTCTTCTTCTTGCTGAATGGTGCTTTTGCCACGGCAATCCTGGATGTAATGCCACGTGTACATCATGCATCATTTGTTATCGTGCTGCCCCATTATTTGAAATATTCCGCATTCTCAGGCTGTTTTTGATCTGTCTTAATTTTTATCGAGGATGGTTGCCTTGAGATCCTCATTACCTTCTTTTTTTTCCACATTCATTTCCATTCCGTAGCGCCTTTCCTTTATCCCTTTCTTTCCTTTATCTCCTTGCCTCCTTTGTTACATTTCCAAACATGGAACTGTAGAATGTGTTAAATAGCAGAAAACGACACACCTCCATGGAAACGGCATGAGAAGTGCGTAACGCACACACACACACACACACTCAGTGGTGAGCAGCACGGCAAGTGGACACGTCGTGTGATGCGGTTAGTGTAATACAGCGTATCTCCCTGTGCAGCATTCACTGGCTGGCTGGTCTTTGTCACGGACACGGAGTGTGTTTACTGCGCGGTGTACCTATATGTATTAGATGAATGTGCGGTTCCAAAGGCAGTTGAAATACGCAAGTTAGACGCGCAACGCGCCCGCATTTATGCTGTCCCGCTGTACAATTGCGTCGAAGAAGTTGCCGGAACAGGGGGGGTAGTAGGGAATGCAGACAGTTGGTGCCGCTGCCAGTTACACAAGGATCACGGGCTGGCAGTGCTGTAGTTGCGGCTGTGGTGCGGGTCCTGTAGGCGCTGTGCTGGCGTGGCGTGGCGTGGCGTGGCGTCACGAGTGGAGAAGCAACATCGCCTGTTGTTAGAGTTCAGATTTTAAGAGTTCAGCGTGTCTAATATAACGGGTAATTGTTCATCGAACCGATTTAAGTAACTAACGAAGTCTGTGGAGCAGTATCTTCCGTGACAAGTTGTCACTTCTTCAGCTCGTCAAGAATTTCCTACGTTTTATGTTACCCGACGGTTCATTACCGCCTTCAAAGTATCCGCCACTTTTCCCAATCCTGAGCCAGAAAATCCATTCCATGCCCCCCATCCTAATCCTGTGCCATTCATGTAATCTTATCCTTCCATTTACGTTTAGGTCTCCCAAGTGGTCCCTTTGCTTCAGTTCCCCCAACCCTAGAACCCTGTATCACTTCTCCCTTATACATGCCACAGGCCACGCCCTCTTTTTTTCCTTGATTTGATGACCCAACTAATGACCCGTGAAGCTCCTCGTCATGTGATTTTCTCCATTCTCCTGTTATTTCCTTTCCCTTACTCATACAATGAAAACAGTGTGCGTTAGTTTTGCATTTAAAATGACTGTACACATGACGGCGCACAGTTTGTGATACGAAACACAGCTGACACGTCCTCCTCACTGTGCTGACGTGCCAAGTGTAACTGTAACTTACCGCGGTGCAGCTGCAGACTTAACGCTCCCTGGCTGTGCTGCCTCCTTTGCATACATCCACTGCTTCTAGATCTGGTGACCGAAGTTCGATGAATGAAGAGTCACCTGCCTACATGACATGACCTGCCCACAGCCTACCATCTGGTATTGTCGATTTAACACGGAATACCCACAGATAAGCAGTTTGCTGTGTGTTGTTGCCAATATGTGCGGTAGTTGTGGCCGGTGTGCAAGTGTTGCGCTGGAGTTTCAGCTTTTGGTTTAAAATGCTAGTTCGCGTTTTAATTACGTCAGTAAAGACTAATCGTCTAGCTGGTGTGTCATTCCTGATTTGGGGTTTGGCTCTGTGTATTGTGTGTGCTGTTGACAGGGAACGTATTCATGCCCTGGGGGAAGAACGGGTAATTGAGTCTGTCAGCCTTTAGTTCATGTCGCATTAGATGTGAGTTGCCGCTAATGCTGTTTGTAACAGGGCAGCTGCTTTGACAGTCTAAATCCTGGCGGTCAGTGCATGCACAGTAGGCGCACTCTGCCTGCTCTCCACACAGCACATTTGGGCGTTAGGTACGGTCCCGACGTAGCAAACAGCCCGTAAGTTCCTCATACAATATTTTCTGATTGGCTTTTATAGCGGGAGCGACGTCTGTTCTCTGTGAGGTACGAACTAAATCCTTGTATTAAGGTACATAGAGCTGCTCTTCAAAAGACCAAAGTCACTGTTCCGTTGCTTTGACAGCACACCAGTACTTCTGTACGCACTGACTGCCAGTCCTAACACTTGTGTTGATGAGGAAGAAATCTGAATCCCTGTTGACGTGTTTCGGCTTTATGTGAAATAGTCAGTAAAGTGACGGATGCTGTAACGCCTTTGCAAGAAAAACAAGCTAGGAAATGTTTGCATATCGTAACAGTGCGTTCGCACGTGTTACTTATACACTAGGGCCGTCCAAAGTTTCTCAGCAGTGGGCCACATGTTCAAAGGTCATGTGGCGGACGCATGAACGTTTCATAGTTAGCAGTTCAGGAATGCGGAATGTGGCTATTTTAGCTGTAATGCAGAGTTGCAGGCAGAAGGGTGTGCCTGTTGCCCTGCTGCCTCATGCGTAACAAATGTGTGTGATACAGAGGCAGACACTGCGGTGTTGCTGATGTTCAAGTGCCGATGCATGTGTGTCGTGTGGCGTCAATTTGTTGCACCGAAACGTAAAATTAATCTAAATAGCATTTAAAATTCGGTTCGTGATTGTTCACATCCTGTCGTTGAACGGACGTGTCGTACCAAAACTGGTTGGTCGATTCGTAACGTATAACATTTGAACCACTGGCTGTAAGTGTGCTGCAGAACAGAAGATCTGGTGCTGCTGACTGTGACGCTGTGCCATGTCGACCTTTGAGAGGGTCGTTGTGCCTTCATCTTTAGGCAGGAATGCGCAGTTGTTTATCTACTTGACCCGGAATGTGAAGGCACTACGATCGCTCGAAACGCCAGAAGCCACTCCCTCAACGACACGGCGTCACATTCCTGAGGACCTGAATCTTCAGCAACCCTGCTGTCAAGCCTTCCAATATCGCAGTTGCTTCGCGCTTTCCTTTTTATTTCTCCGTTCCCTCTGTCCCTCTATTCTCTCTTTCGTGCGACACTAGCAGCATTTTAGAGCTTCTTTACCCTTTTTGTGTCTTACCCCCTGCCCTTTCCTATGGATAATAAGGCAGTTTAATTCCAAACGTTGATGATACAGTCTCATTATCCATTGTTTATAAATGACAATTTATATTCATCTGTACTCAGTTAAGATGACAGCAACAGCGCAGTTGCCGTTGTGTTTAATTAAGACACATGCTACAGGCAGATTAGAGTCCTCCAATAAGGGTTTAACGTAGCGGTGCGTCGGTTATGTCTACGAATGAGAAAACAAGCACCACGCCATTAAAATACATGGGGGGCGGTGGAGTCATAGCTCCGCGCAGTATTAATATCCGTGAGCGGTCAGCTTAACGGTCCGGCCTTCTTATGCCCGGTGCAAATTTTTCTGAGTTAATTAAAACAGCGACGCTCTGACAGCGGCGTTGATAAAGACGTGATGCTGTGTATGGCAGAGTGTCACCGACTTTTCCGGCTGCTTGTCTGCATCATCAGGGTCTAGTCAATGAGCTTTTTAAACCCTGAATATGAGTCTGAAGTTTCCTCCGAAACGTCGGTAATTATTTACCGAAGGACACGACGTCATATCCCGCAAGACACCTTATTCTCATTCGCTGGACACTGCCAAACGTAAGGCTGTTTGTCGCAAATAACAAGTCGGCGAAACACCTGACTGCATGCCGCGCCACGTCTGTGTCGTCACTGACGTCATCATTGCTTAGGTTCTTTCTGCTGCATTGCGTCCCCCGCCATCCCCCACCCCCCACCCGCGCTTTCCTACTAATGAGTTTTCTCTCTGGCACCTATATTCTCTATTTTTCATTTCCAGCGTATGAAATCGATCAAACTCCAGACGTGTATCTCGCAGTTTCGACACCCGAAAGAGGTCCCCATCAGAGCACTCACGTCAACACACCGCGATAATTCGTTCCGAAAGTTGATTTGGGCCTTCTCTGTGAAGCAAATATAGCGCCTTATGTCGAGACGCCGTCCGTCCGTCCGTCCGTCCGGCTGTCACATAGTGTCAGCGACCAAACTGTCGGATTTTCATTAAATTCGATGTAAGAGTTGTTCACAAAATTTGTAGAGCAAGCTTGATTTTCATGAATGTCGGCTCAGTGACAGTCATCCGTAAATGATTTGCTACCCGTAACTTCCATATTTCTTGACAGATTTGGGTGAAATTCGGTATAGAGGTCTCCACGTGATGCCATTGGCCGACTGTGCTGGAGGGAAGGCTCTACATTTTTATGGGCGTAAATCAATTTACGCACATGTGCCCGTGTACCGTGACACCGTACGGCGTGTTGAAAGCAAATAGCACCTCGGTGGATTCTGTGTGCCGCGTCACAGTACGCCACACACAGAATGGCGGCTTTTTGGAGAGCTTGTCATTCCGTGGCGCCTGCCACACCTCAGAAACCTCACCTTGGAGTCTCCGGTTCAGTACCTGGTAACTTCGTGGGGTTCACCGAAGTTCCTCTGTTTTCCCCTGCTAATCAGCATTCCATTATCTCCCCCCCCCCCAGCAACACATTATCACATCCGTCGTCTGTAACTTGAGTTCGGGATTTCATCCAACGTGACTTCCAACACGCAGGCCCAGGTTCGATCCCAGGCCAGTCTGTGTAGGTTTTATGGTGGATAAAGTGGCCCTGGGACAGGTTCCTCTCCCAGTACTGCAGCTTTCCCCTGTCAGCATCGTCCTACCAAGGCACCCTGTTCATGCACGTATCACCGACCGCATATAACCCTGGCAACTGTCAGAGTTGTTACACAGCAATGCAGCAGTCTGGGTGTTCTTGTATCGGCTTGGTGTTGTGTGGCTAAACAAGGCGACACCAAACGTTCGGACGTACAAACTGTCACTCATTGCGACTTTATTGGCTGTAATGTTTCAACCGAACGCCAGATCGTAAGGTATTAGTTCTCCTCACATTCTTCATGTCGTGCATTAGTGAACAGCTTTTGATTAAATTTAGTGTTGCGTGTCTGCACCAGTAGTTACACTGGCGCTTACTCTTAGTGCACGTCCCTCCAACATGACGTCAGCAACTCTTCTAACTCTCGGTGCCTATCGCAAAGTGTTTCGTCTCCACGGGAAGGTGTTTAGGGAAATGGCTGCTGTTTGCTTTCAGAATGGTAGCCAACACATTGACACACTGTGGGGGCAGAATGCAGGAGTTGAGTTCTGAAGCACGCAGTACGTGTAATTGCCGTGCCTCTGTGCGAGAGAGAGCTAGCGTCCGATGTACATTTTGTGCGGTGGGGCAGCAAGTAGGCTGGTGTGGAGTAATCTGAACGGCGTGCGTAGGCGTGGGGGAATGTCTGAGGAGTATAATTTTTGTGTCGCTATTGAAGTGAGCCAACGCACAAAAATGAAAGTGGGAAAAGAACTGAATGACGGACAAGCAGAATTCATCGTGCATTTTGTAACAGCAGAGACATAAAATGGCGGATTAGCACAAACGAAATGTCATGGCTGCCCGTCTGTATTGTGACACTGATTGGAGTGAATGTTGCTGTGGCAGACAGAATAATGGATGATGCCTGATGTAAGAAACGGATAACACCGCAATTCAAAGATGAGACTCAAACTGGAGCCAGCCAGCCTGGAAGCTTTCGGCACTCGATCTGTGCCACACTACGCATGTGCGGAGCGTTCACTGGCAGCTGCTGTGTTGGTCTGCACGGTCACAGGGACTTATACTTACAGTTAGAATCCGGTAGCGTCCAGTGTTACGTTGTGGCACCGTGTTACCGGCCAGCTTTACCGCAGGTGGTAGTGCTGCTCTGGGGGTGCCTGCTTCGAACCCCAGACGGAACGCCGACTCTCCGACACATGTTTCCATGGTTTTCCCGAATGCCTGCAGACAAATTCCGGGGTGGTAACTTGATTGGCTGCGATCATTTCCTCCACACCCTTCCCAATGCAATGTTCACTAATCATTCTGCCACATCCTTCAAAATTCAGTGTTCACTAATCATCCTTCCACATCCTTCCCAATTCATTGGTCAGTAATCATCGTGCCACATCCTTCCCAATTTATTGTTCATTAATCATCCTGCCACGTCCTTCCCAATTTAGTGTTCACTAATCTTCCTGCCACATCCTTCCAAATTCATTGTTCATTAATCATCCTGCCACATCCTTCCCACTTCACTGTTCACAATCATCCTGTGTGCATCCTTCCCTATTCATTATTCACTGATCATCCTGCCACATCCTTCCCAGTTCATTTTTCATTAATCATCCCTCCACATGCTTCCCAGTTCAGTGTTCACTAATCATCCTGCCACATCCTTCCCAATTCATTGTTCACTAATCGTCCTGCCACATCCTTCCCAGTTCATTGTTCACTAATCACCCTGCCACATCGTTCCCAATTCATTCTTCACCATCATCCTGTGTGCATCCTTCCCCATTCATTATTCACTGATCATCCTGCCACATCCTTCCCAATTCACTCTTCACTGATCATCCTATTACGCATTTTATTTCTGTATTAGATAGCAGTCAGTGGTAAGCATCACGCTCCAGCTGCTTGAACTACGTGTACAGATCCACTCATACCCGCTGGGTAGGGGAATCGGTAGGCCTCAGAAACGATATGGACGCTAGGGAAAGAAACGGCTGCCACTGCCGGCAGGCGAACCCGTAGTTTCCCGCGGTCCGCCACTGCGCTGTCAGGAAATTTCCTGCTCAACAACTTGCACCAGCACGAAAACTGCTCTGCCAGTAGCCAGTAGCCAGTAGACTTCCTGTTCAGTAATGTGCGACTGAACTTTCAGGCAGCTCCACACCAGTCGCTGTGTGAGTCGAGAGAGACTAGCTGTGCACACGGTGCTGCTGCATTGCTGCTGTCACGTGACCGTAAACTTGACCACGGCACATCCCGATTGGTCAAAGACACATCACAGTACACCACAGAATTTCGCAACAGTGCAGTTTGTGCATTGAAACCCGTGTGTTATGTTGACGTGTGCAGACATGCAGGTGTGGGGCTTGTGATGGGAAGTAGCCCGCAGTGCTGCAAACGGAGCAGTGCCGAGTGTAAGCACACTGGCCTTTCTTTGGTGTGTGTGTGTGTGTGTGTGTGTGTGTGTGTGTGTGTGTGTGTGTGTGTGTGTGTGTGTGTGTGTGGGGCTTGGAA
>BLKM01000832.1:928280-940936 GCA_013340265.1 Coptotermes formosanus | reverse complement strand
CGGGGGGGGGGGGGACATGGTGAATTATTCTTGACCCTTTAAAGCCCAGTGGTCACTGTACGTACCGCCATGTTTAACATTCAATTCTACGTTCTGCCCACACAGTGTATTTATGTGTTTTATGTGGATCTCAGAACAAACAGCGATTATTTCCCTATACAGCATTAACTGACTGGTTTTTATAACCGAGACGGTGTTTACTGCGCGGTACGGACTGAATATTTCCCTACACAGCATTCACTGGCTGGTTTTTATAACCGAGACGAAGTGTGTTTACTGCGCGGTACGGACTGGGTCTTTAAATGCCACGTTCTGCCCACACAGTGTATTTATGTGTTTTGTGCGGATCTCAGAACAAACAGCGATTATTTCCCCATACAGCATTAACTGACTGGTTTTTATAACCGAGACGGGATGTGTTTACTGCGCGGTACGGACTGGAACTTTAAGTATAATACAGGTTAGTTCTAGTTGAAATAACACACACGTGTAAGTGCGTGCCCTTTGTGGGACTGTGTCATTGTCCAGCCCTGTTTACGGACTGCCGCGAGCCACTTCACATGAGGCTGTTTCTCATTTCTTCCTGTGTCAAAGCCGAAGAAAGAAATGGCCGGTGGGTGTGTGCAGCTGCTCGCATGAGTAATGACGTGTATCGATCATATTATTTAAAGTGGCTCTTTGCTCAGCCCATATTTGTGATGGACGTTCAAAACAGTCGACAGTCGACTGTGACTGCAAGGCTGCTGTGGGTGTGTAGCGAGACTGGGGCTTCTGCTGACACAGATCAAAATCTTCTGCGATGATACGCCGTGGTGATTGGTAAGTTACCGATGTCTGAAAGGAGAGCACTGTTTCCTTCTTCAGGGTTAACTTGCGTTGCTCGACCCAGAAGATGGAGGCACTAGGCTGCTTTGAAACGTCGCTACGTATTACCAGTCAGCACTGCAGACAGCTGCTGTCCATGGAGCGGCCTTTGAAACGGGAAGCGCTGCAAGCAGTGGCATCTCTTGCTGGCGGTCAGCAGTCTAAAACCGTGTCGCTGTTTGTTGCCAGCAGTGGGTATGTGAAACAAGTCTGCTGATCCCGGTGGCCGCGCGGTCTAAGGCGTGTGTCTGCGGCCGTTCGCTTGCTGGGATTGCGGGTTCGAATCCCACCGGACCCATGGATGTCTGTCTGTTGTGATTGTTGTGTGTTGTCAGGTAGAGGTGCCTGCGAAGGGCTGATCACTCGTCCAGAGGAGCCTTACCGAGTGTGGTGTGTCTGAGTGTGATCGTGAAGCCTAGATAATGAGGGGGCCCCGGCCCACTGGGGGCTGTTGCGCCAGTGGGGGAAAAAATATGAAACGGTGTGTGTGGCCAAAACGGCGAAATTTAAAGCATGTGACACGCACTTAGCTGTCATGACGCTAGATGTGTAGTGTTATTAGTTTTAGAGTTTTAGTTTTGGGACTGTGCCGTGACAGTACTTGCCGCGACAGTGCTGCCCTCAGAGTGTGCTGCAGCATCTTCAGGGTTAGTGTTACACACTCACGGATCATAAGTGTACATGTTGACATACACTGTCGTGCATGCGTTAGACACACACATGCGTGTATGTAGGCATGCGTGTGTATATGTGTGTCTTACGCATGCGCATTGCTTTGTACTGTCTTTTTGCTACATTGCATTCAATCCTTTGTTGCAGGAGGAGCGAATTTCTGGGGTGCATGTCATTTGCCGTGAAACATGCAGTTAAAAAGGTCAGTCAAAACTTCTGAGTGTTTTTTCTGAATGTTTTTTAACAGTGACTCAGTGAATTTTTTGTAGGCATTTCGTGTACCTAATTTTATCCAAATCGGAAGAAGAATGTGCAAAGTGAGGTGAAGTACGCCATCAAGTAAAGTGTGACTTCCACTGGACCGCTGTGCCCAAAACTCACACTTGCTCCACGGTGTTACGTGAAGGTTTGGCATACTGAATGTCACCAAAACTCACACTTGCTCCACGGAGTTACGTGAAGGTTTGCCATAATGAATGTCACCAAAACTCACACTTGCTCCACGGAGTTACGTGAAGGTTTGCCATACTGAATGTCACCAAAACTCACACTTGCTCCACGGAGTTACGTGAAGGTCTGCCATACTGAATGTCACCAAAACTCACACTTGCTCCACGGAGTTACGTGAAGGTCTGCCATACTGAATGTTACCAAAATCGTTCAAGAAGTGTGGGCAGTAAAGGCAGACGTTCAAGTGCGCCTTGAGTGAGGCAAGGCTGCAGCTCAGCCCGTGCACAGATGCACGCTTGCTCGCCACCTGTGTACCACGACTGGTGTACCGTGCTGCGCCACTGACACGGACAGATGTGGGCTTCATCTTTCACTTTGTAAGGACGGCCAAATAATCTCGTACACAGGACAGCACCGCCTCGTGTACGGTAACTTAACTGAACCAATTTGAAATGCTGCTACAACAGAAGTGTGGCAGCGGAGTGTGAGCTGTCCGCTGGTGTTAGGAGTGGCAGTGGGTGTCGCCATATCACTTGCCACTGAAGCAGCCAAGCAAAGTGTTGATGAGTAACGTGCCAGTACTGTGGCTCAGCTGGATGTTAAGTCTCCTCATTGACTGCTGTCGAATTACATACAAGTGTTATCGATATATCGATATTATCGAGCAGTCAGGCCCCCGTCTGTTTATGCAGCGGCATTCGCCATTACTACGCAGCCCGCCCTCTCATTAGGGGACGAGCACACTGAGGGTGTAGAGGGGGCGTCGTGTAAAGGGACAGTCGCAAACCGATGTTTGTCAGTGTGCGACACGTTTCGGCCATACAAGGCCATCAACAAGCGCTTGTATTTTTACATTACTGAGAAAATTTTGTATAATACCTTAGACTATATGAGTAAGGTTGGATCTCGTTCATTTACAAGATTTTGTGAAATTTAAAAATGCGTTTACTGTTTTTGATTCAGATCTTACCGAAACGTCGGATAATCTGGTGTTGAGATATGCGAACAGTTGCATTAAAAATGGTACGCGTTTTTTAAATTTCATGATTTGCAGTCCTCAGCAAATGTATTACGGTGATTCGATCAAGGAGGATGGGATGGGCGGGGCATGTGGCACGTATGGGGGAGGTGAACGGTACACACAAGGTTGTGGTAGAAAAACGTGAAGGAAAGAGACAACTTGCAAGACCTACGCATAGATAGGATGATAATATTAAAATGGATCTCAAAGGAGTGGCAGGACATAGACTGGGTTAATCTGGCTCAGAGTAGGGACACGTGGCGGGGTGTTGTGAACGTAGTAATAAAGTTGCCTTTTCGAAAAAGGCGGGGGGGGAATTTTTGGACTAGCTGAGGAACTGTTAGCAGTTACCTGGGCGGTTAGTTAACAAAAGCTGGTGCGGTCTAGACCTGTAGCGGCCATGCTAGCTGGGGTGGGTACGGGGCGGTGGTGGCGTGACGGGGTTTAGGAACTGTGGTTAGATTTATTTCAGGCTCCGGAGGGTTAAAGTTGGCGTTTTATTGAATCCTGTGTGAAGTACAAGACGAAGCAAAGCACAGCTCGGGATTGTGGCCTCCGTGCAGAGTCGCTGCCCGCATTGCTGGGGCTTCCTGGGAAGGAAACCTTAGCAACAGCGAAGGAGGCCGCAGCACTGCACAGCGCTGTGACAGTCTGACAGTGCTCTAGACCGGGCCCGGCTGCGACTGATTAAGGCCTTCGCAGTGTTGTAGGTGAAGTATGTGTTCTTCTGGTGTCCGGCGTTTCCATACCACTTTGTTGTCCCGAAACGTCGGACACCAAACACCCAGTGACGCGTAGCCGCATCCCAGAAGGAGATTTACTCAGAACGTTTTTTGTGCCTGTACTCTGCAGTGTTTGTGCCTGTACCCTGCAGTGTTTGTGCCTGTACTCTGCAGTGTTATACAAACTACATATATGAACGCGCAATGAGGAGAGCTCTGTTCTTGAACTGACGTTAGAACATCATTGGTACACTGACGGACTGCAAGGTGAAAGGTGAAGATGTTGCTGTGGAGGGTTTAAATGAACATTAGCTGATTTGGCATAGAGCAGCCGTTCCCTGCCTTCTATGTGTGTGACCGTGACGTAGCAAACGGTCCGCGACGCTACCATGGAAACGGCGACAGGCAGCTGTGTTTACTGTAAGTGAACTGATGCTAACGCCTTTTTTTTAACTCTACATAACATTGCCGCTTATTTAAAAAAATATATTAAATTTTTAAACTTACTTGTCAAACCCAATATATTTTGGGACGATATTAAATACACAATACATGCAAGAAACAAATATTTATTTAAATAGCTCATACATGGGCTGGTTAGACAAATCATTATCAGGTTCCCCATAGAAACCTCTGGCCATCATACGTGAGACCCCCTGCGACCCTAACTTGGGTCGCGACCTCAGCTTGGCAACCACTGCTCTAAACAAAGCCGCTAGAACAAGATGGCGACTAACCGTGTAGTGGTGAGGTTTTAGATGTTGCAGAAATGACTGTCTTCTGATACGTGACGCCGTTTCGCCTGGTACACATGTAGGCTACACAGCGTCACATACCAGGGTACAACGACAGTGTTGCCAACCGACAAACGTGATCTTCTTCAAGGCAGTCTGTGCCGACCTTAGGGTCACACGCTTCATGTCCAGCTGACCGTGCCCATACTTTTTCAGGCATTCACTGCTTTCACCGCGATAGCTCAGGCGGTATAGTGACTGGGCTGTGGGCTGGATCATCCGGGGTTCGATTTCTGGCAGGGACAAGGGATTTTTGCCTTCTCCGAAACGTCCAGACCGGCTGTGACGGGTATCATGGGCCCGTTCGTTCGAGATAAATGGCCGGGGCGTGAAGCTGACCCCTCACCTCCATCTAGTGCTGAAGTTAAGAATGAGTGGAGCTCTACCTCTGCTCCCCGCTATGCCTTGACGGCGTGCGCAGTGACATTGCGTATACTGAAGCTGCGTGTTGCATGGCACGCTGCCAGCGACTTGTCCTACGGCACAGATGGCGCTACTGGCTCGTGTTTGAAACTTTTGGTGCCAATTGGCTTGTTGCAGGAAATCAGCGGCTCGTTCCGCCTCCTGTCCCAGAACGCGGGTCGCACTCAGAACGTGCCTGCTGACTCCCAGGGAGGGTCGGGGGCGAAGCACCCCGTGATGGCGCGCCAGTCTGACTCGAGTGTGGAAGAGATAATCAGCATAGAGGAGTCTGATGTGGCCCCTACACCAGGTGGGTAGGCCTACCGTGTGGCCCCGGTCGTCGCCATGGACGCTACTGTGAGCGACATGAATCCAGCGCACAAACATCCCAACATCCTCACATCCATGCTTAGGCCTTGCAAGAATTCTGTTTCCTTCTGGCTTTCCCAGCAAAATTTTGTGCACCTTTTGATCCATTTCATGCGTGCTACTTATCCTGCCCGTCACATACCCTATGATTTGATCGTCCTAATAATGTTCATTTAAGAGTACGAATTATGCAGCTACTCTTGAAGCATTTTACTCCAGTCCCCTGTCAGTGTACTATAGTGGTACTGTGCCACCACCATGTACTGATACACCCTGTATATAAGACGTGAAGTGTTCACTAACAAGGTATAAGCAAACGCCTCTCTTCAGCAGGTACCGCCGTCTATGTCAAGTGCGTGTAATTGGAACACCCTGCTGTATGTGATGTCACAACAACACAAAGCTGCTGTAGCTTGCCCCTAATTAACTTAGCAACAAAATTGTTGTTCTCTTGCTCATTGTGATCCTCTTTTGTTCTGTAACAATAACAACACTTGTAACTCTTTGCTTTTGTTTGTTCACAGCAACAATGGAACGCAGGAAGAAGAGAATTGAAAGAACAGGTCAGTGTATGAGGTTGTGTAGTTTGGTATAGGTAACAGTGTTTCGGATGGCCTTTATGCCTCCATCTTCAGGGTTAAGAGCATGTAGTAGATGGCTATTAACGTTTCGGAGGAACACGTTACTCCCTTCTTAAGGTCAGACAGACAGACTTCTAACCTGGTGCTGATTGCTGTATATTAGCAGTGTTGTAGTCTGTCTACCGACTACTTGCCGGTACAGCTCAGAAGTTTGCACCGTTTCACTGTGCGCTTGGGCGACATGTAACACTGTATTCCTAGTTTCAGTGAGGAACTGCCTTCTATAAAAGCGATTTGCCAGTGACTACCGTTACAGGTGGTTTTAGCTAAAGCGCAGTTTGTAACACTGAATGATGTCGGGCAGGTTATTGTAGCGGTAATGCTTTGTATTTGTGCCCCTCCGGAACTGCATATATTCGTAAATGCGAGGCACGCTCAAGCAGTAAGGTTTTTCAAGCCTGTAAATTTGGCGTTAATCGAGCATTCCACGTTTCGGTAGGAGGTGGCCGTGCTAGTGGCGGTAACGTGCGGCGGACTGTCATTTGCTGGGGCCGCTGAAAAAGAAAGTGGGGAGGTCGTCGATGCTAATATATTCACTTTTTAACACATTCGTAAATGTTTTGTCAGAAACAGGAAATGAAGACAGCAGCTTCCTCCGGCATCTGGAACTGGAGCCGACAGGAGACTCCGGGCCCGGACGAGGGTTTGGGCCGGTGCTGGGAACCAAGGGAGGCCGTACACCGTTCACAACCACAAAGCGTCTCGTCCGCCATGGGAACGCTGGCTTCGGCTTCTCAATAGCGTGGACA
Organism: Coptotermes formosanus; assembly: GCA_013340265.1. Classification (NCBI taxonomy): domain Eukaryota; kingdom Metazoa; phylum Arthropoda; class Insecta; order Blattodea; family Rhinotermitidae; genus Coptotermes; species Coptotermes formosanus. The sequence continues at coordinate 934,252 of BLKM01000832.1, read as the reverse complement.
CAGCCTCCAAGGTATGGCGAGAAGCGGATAGAACTTGGAGTGGTAAATTGAGTCCGGTGGTAAGCGGGAGCGGTAAATTGGGTCCGGTGGTAAGCGGGAGCGGTAAATTGGGTCCGGTGGTAAGTGGGAGCGGTAAATTGGGTCCGGTGGTAAGCGGGAGCGGTAAATTAGGCCCGGTGGTAAGCGGGAGAGGTAAATTGGGTCCGGTGGTAAGTGGGAGCGGTAAATTTGTTCCGGTGGTAAGCGGGAGCGGTAAATTTGTTCCGGTGGTAAGCGGGAGCGGTAAATTGGGTCCGGTGGTAAGTGGGTAGATCTGGGAGCGGTAATTTGGGCCCGGTGGTAAGCAGGCAGATCTTGGAATGCTAGATTGGGCCCGTTGCTAAGCAGGTAAATAGCGGAGTGGTAGATTGGGTCCGATGGCACGCGGGTAGAACTAGGAACTTTAACTGGAGTTTGGTGATAAGCGGTAGATTCGGAGGAGCAACTTGTGTCCAGTGGGGGAAGTATGAAAGAAGGCGGGAGCCGCTTGCTGTGTTCCTGAGATGTCTCGTTCTGTAAGCACACACTGAACTTGGTACGTCATCAGACCAACAGCAGCTGTACCTGTCTCTTGTGTTGCAGGGTGGAGCGGGTGGAGGCAGGACTGCCTGCCGACAAAGCCGGCCTGCGCCCCGGCGACTACGTCATCTTCGTCGAGAAGTTCAACGTGGTCACCATGCCTGAGGAAGAGATCCTGCACGTGATCCGGTCATGTGGCAACCAGCTGACCCTGGAGGTGTATCGGCGGGCCTGTGCCAATGGCCTGGTAGGCGGCAGCACCTCCACCACAACCTCCCTGGACCTCAGCAAGAAGAGGTTACAGCTGCCTCAGGTCACGTTCAGCAGTGAGGTCGGTACTGGAGTACTCGTGTGAAGGAGTGCAGTGCGTACCAACTCTCCTCTCGCAGTAATGTAGGGCCCACGCACGCACGTACCGTAACCGGTTCCATGCCACAACCGGGGTATTTCGCCCAGAAACACCAGCCATATCTGTTCCGAGTAATTCCTGCGAGTGTGGCCCAACAGTGCCAGCTGTTTGTAGCACGTGGGCAGTGCAGCTGACGTGCAAGGCGCTGGAATATACAGAGTGTTCAACAGTTCGCCTCTCCTTACTCCACCACCTGATTCCCTGATGCATGTTGGGTTCGTACAATGACTGGGCAAGTTAGTTGAGGGTTTTCACGTAGAAAGACCGGGTTCGATCCCGGGCCGCTCCGTATGTGACTTCTTGCGGACAACGTGGCACTGACAGGGGTTTCTCCCAGTATTTTTGGTTTTCCCCCGTCTCTGGCTTTCCCCCAGTGCTCCATAGTGTGTCATTCGTCTATCACCCACGCTGTGTTAGCTTTGCAAGTGATGGAGTCGTTAAATACAGTTCTCACCTCCGCGCCCCACCCATTTCTGTAATGAATATTCAGACAAATAACCGCTACATAAAATTCTGACAGCCCTAAAGTGTTTGGCGGAAATGTACATTTAAGGGAAACACGTTGATATGTCACATTTGCACGAAAATTTTGCGTCAGAATCGTGTGGTTGAATCTGTAGTCGCGAATTTCTGGACCGCCTATAGAGTTGAGGAAGCTATTGCATCCGTGGAGTGACGTCGCAATTTTACGGCGCCCGTGTGCACAGGCGGCCGGCTACCTTGCTGCTGAGATAGGAATAGGGCGGGCGGACTGGGAAGCGAATGTGGCTGCCGCAGATTCGTCTTGTCGTTCTGGAAAAGTGACTGTGGGTTTGTGTGCACAGCATGCAATGCCTCCCCTGACATGCACCGCCACGTATTGTACTCTGTTTGGTGTTACTGGCTACGGTTCGGGGTGGCCACGCCGTCTGAGGCGTGGGTCTGCTGCCGCTCGCTTGCTGGGATTGTGGGTTCCAATCCCTCCCGGGGCATGGATGTCTGTCTTTTGTGAGTGTTGTGTGTTGTCAGGTAGAGGTCTCTGCGTCGGGCCGATCCCTCGTCTGGAGGAGTCCTACTGTGTGTGTGTCATTGTGGTCAGGTGCGGCAATAACCCTTTGTACTTGCAATGAGTAGGCAGAAAGAGGCCAGACTAAGAAACAAAGAAAGACTACGGGTATTTGTGCAGCTCCCTGCCGTGACAGTGGCATGGTATAGTTCGAGCACTGTGTCAGAAGAAATACTTGTTTTTGTTTGGGGAATTATGGGAAGCACAGGATGTTCGCTGCATAAGCTTTAACCAAACAGTCGCTCTAGTACATACTGCAGACGAGTCCAAGTACAGCGACTGAAAGCATTTCTTTGTACAGTGCCATGGGGTTTCGATCGGACTCTGCTGAGGCCAGTAAGTTAATTCCGAGCCGATGCTCCTCCCAGTTCAGCGGTGTTAGCTTCCTCAAAACTACGTCTCGGTCTCAGTTAACTGACTCGCTGTCTTTGCTAGATTCCTTAAAGCAGTGTTTTAGCCTGTTCAGATGCCTGCCAATTAACTGTGCCCTTCTGAGCACATCGGAAGAGGAAGTTAATTTTCATTCAGTAGGAAGCGAGAAGCAGATTGATTTGTGTAATGCTGCGTCTCAGGCGGGGTCTTCGTGTGCCCGTGCTGTCGCTGCGGCCGTACCTACGGCCCACGTACAAAAATTCAAAAACGACGAATGGATTTTTCTGAAATTTGGTACTCAGAAGTTCGGCTAAAATTTTGTTACAATTTCTCTTACATTCGGATAAACCTAACCGATAAGTTACAGGAAGACCTACAGTACAGGCCCTTCTGCGTGCACCTTGCTGAACGGTCAAAGCAGCAAAAAATGCTGTACACACAATTCTAGAGTTGCATTATTCAGTCATTCTGAAGACAGACACAGCATGCTCTTTAGACATGTCGGAGCAGACTCCGTGTCCGATACTGCATCAGATCTCTGAAGAACAGGAGTACATGAATTTTCCAAAAATCCAGGCGTTACCTTAAAAATTCTAGCGCCACAAGGCTTACATGAAGCAAATTCCATGCTGAGGGCCCACAACTTCGTACCAGGCTCTGCGGTACAAAATCTAGTCGCCTGGATGACCTGGCGCTCGGGATTTGTACACCCCTGCTGCAGGGTGTCATTTGGACGACCTGCGCCGTGAGGGACTCAGGATCCACCCGACGTGATTAATACGTTTTCTGCGAAAATGAAAGCTGTAATTGAAAAATATTTTCCATGGTAATTATTGAGAAGCCCGCTGTCTGACCTTGTGCAGCACTGCCCTGGCTGGCAGGTCGATAACGAGGTCGTCTGTGGCAGCATTGCGGGTTGCGTCTTCTGACCGCCTGAACAGCGCGCTGGCACTGCTCATACTGTGCAGACTCACTGCAGAAACATCGCCCGTGCTTACGGCAGTCCGGTGCATAAGCCCGGCAGCTGAAATCTTGAACTGGGGGTCATACATGAAAAGCTGAAGGCTGTAAATGTTGCACTCTGTGACGTGACGCACAGACCTTACCAAGGCGTTCTTTACGTTCAAAACGTCATACTGTTTCACGGTTCACGCGTAAATGTGACTTCGTGCACAGCCCTTCCGGCGCTGATTGTAACGGACGTTACAGACGCCCAAAAGCACTGACCACCTGGAATACCCGTGTCTCTGTCCTTGTTGCTTACAGTTCTTAATTGATTTCGTATTACGTCTTATGGGAAGGTGACTATGATTTACAAATTAGAAAGAACTTGACGAAGCAGCCGTGGCCTATTTTACGATAATTCAATATGTGTGGATTAATGTCTGCTGCCACGAAGCACGTAGTTGTACTCATTGTCTGACAAATGGCGTTAATCGCGAAACGACCTCGACGTGTCATTCGATAGTTTGACGTGCTCCTACGTCTGTTCTCACCGTGGGGTGGTTTCTGTCACCGTTAGGTGACATGAGCATCAAAAGGTCCTGACACAGTTTGATCCTACATTTATGTACTTTTCGCAACGTATTTAAGTCAGCCTGATTTATGTTTGTTTTCGATATTTGTTTGAGTTGACATGGAACGCTATCTCAGGGGTGAAAGAAGATTTAACGTTGAATTTTCAACAGGCATTACACAAATAGTTGCTGCTGGTGGCTCAGCAATACGAGTTTGACCTTGGCAATATTGTTTCAGGGGGCAGTCAGACCTTTAAGTGCTGACGATGAGTAACCTGCGCAATCCAGTTAAAAATACATGGGACTGAAGTGTAGTTGTGTCTTGTGCGTGCGACCTGCCTCTGTTACGCGATATACAGTTTTCTGTAGACCCCTACCGGCGCTGCCGAGCCCAAGACGTTACTTCTGAGCAAATAAGGAATCTTGTGGCTAATAAATTCTGCTTAGTCCCGGGTCTGGATCCGCTAGCACGGGTTTGCGTGTGGCACTGCTGGTTTGATTCGCGCACGCGCAGTCCCAAAAGGAGACGTGACTATTGTGAGCTACGGGGGCCTAACGGCAGTGACGGCGAACAGTTGTGGCGGCACCAACAAGCTTTAATGCTCGGATGAGACAGGGTGTCATGATTTGCGAGTTTGGTACGTGCCTCTCCAATACGTGATCGTTGTTACAGGTCCTATGTAACACCCTGTACTTATTTACTTTTCACTTAATTATTTTTTGCTGTTTTTGTTTTGTTTACTGTTTACGTAGTGCTTGTTTTAATTTGTGTTAATGCTAATGATTTTCAACCCACTCATGCAGTGCTGTGGGCAGTCATCTTGGTCCGTTCTTAATTGTTTTGTGTGTTAGCAAAAATACTAAACTTATAAACGTGCACGCGCGCGCGCGCGCGTGTGCGTACGACCGTGTGGGGTATCCCAACCCAGTTTCTTGACATGACTTACATCGTGGCATGACACTCGACAGTTAGTTCCAACATTCCTCCATCAGTTGTTCCATTATGGAAGCACCTCTGGAGAACTGTTAGCACTAAGTCAAGACATGTGTGACGGAATTCTGTGGGTTCGGCCCACACAGGGCGCGTGTACTTCTGTTAAGCAGCTGATGGGCAGCCAATACGCGCGCCTTTACAGCGTGACACTTCCGTCTTGAGTTCATAAAATTTGAAAATTTGCCACAGTACTAATGAGGAAGGTCGTTGTGGTGCATCTTGATGACTGTTCTTTTTTTAAGTTTTGCATGTTTTGTACAAATACACAGTTTGAACAGTTATTATGTGTTTCGAGTTTTCTTTTATTTTATCCTTTATTTGACCTCACACGCTTCACCTTCACTGTGCAGGCACAAGTCACCCGATGGTTCCCGTTGTGTGCTAGACACATCTGTGAGTCCGTCCAGACGCTGGTGCGTACAAGTCGTAACACATTAAGAAGTGTCGTTATGGATGACAGCAGAAGGTTGCAGAAGTACATTGTAGCAGGATGTGTGTTAAGTAATTAAGTGTTTTAGCGGCAAACATCGCCTGAGCACGTGCACAGTCTAGATGGCATCATGCTGTTGTGCCGCGTTATCTTGGCATGAATGTACACAGCCATTATTTTATCTGACAACTATCCTTTGCCACTTCCTGTCCGCTCATGTATCGTGTTAACACAGCCCACTCAGCCGACCGCCACACAACGACAAAGTGTGAACTGCCTGTAAACAGTCCATATGCTAACGTTCGTATCACAGTAACTTGCCAGCCTGTTGTACTGACAGGACAGGCTGTCTTTTATCGTGTCCCTGCACACCGCAGCTATCACCAGATGTCCCGGCGGATGCAGACTCGCTTTGCGACAGAGCTGTCGTGCTTGGGGCACCGATAAAGCGGAAGTCCTGTATAACACATAGGACAGTGCATGTAAAGTTCCAGACTTTCTTAACCCTGACGTTAAATGGAGGTGAGCTGTCACTTTAAAGCTCCGACCTGTTTAATCCCCCAGGATTAAGGATTGTGCTGAGTGGGTAAGAGGATTAGTGCCACCGAGCTGAGTCCTGCAGGCAGTGAGAACCCCCCCCCGCCCCC
>BLKM01000832.1:878658-928188 GCA_013340265.1 Coptotermes formosanus | reverse complement strand
CGCCCACCACCGCCACCTACACTCTTTCCCTACACGACGCTCTTCCGCTCTCCCGTCCCCCTATGCTGGCTGAGCTGTCTCAACTCGTGATGCATATACGTACACATGTACCTAATTTTGCGTGATGATATGCTGTTCTCAGAGCAAAGCAGCGGACGGTACGAGCAGCAGTGGCGTAGCCTGCTGTCCCACTGTGCAGTTCCCAGTCCCACAAATTCCGCGCTGTTGCCAGCGTGTTTAAAGAACCCCGCAACAATACAATTGTTTAGATCAGGCCCGGGCGTTCTGGAACACAGAGCCGACCGGTCGTTATTTAAACCTGGCCGAGTAACGACTGTATTGCTTGCACTTAGTACTGTTGTTATTATTAGTTTTGTAATTGGCCATTAAGCTGTTGAGTCAGCACGTAAATAACCAAGAATCTAACTTAATTAGCACTGCGTAACGTGACACGTTTTAGCTCAATTCAATTCCAGTGATACAACAAATTTTGCACGGCGCCTTCTTTGAAGTTATTTACCTATAAATTACCACAAATTTAGCTCTGTTTATGGTATACTGTATCGCTGTAACAAACCGTTGTGAGCCTAGATACGCTAAGGGCCGATTCACACTGTGCGTCACGTTTCCGGTCCGTCACCTTTCCGTCAGAACGCTCTGTGTCCGCACTCTGCGCCGTGTTCAGTCACCTTCCGGAACAGCACCTGATAGTTTCGGAGGCTTCCATTTATTTTATTAGAACTCTGGTAATAACTGAATGGCGGTAAATTCAAAATTTGAAATAAAAACATAAGAAACTTACCTGATTTATTTAACTCTTCACCTATTTGTCCATAGATTCTTTCCTTCCAGACACTGTCACTGCACTTCTTATTTCCCATGTCATACAACTCCTCGCATTCACGAACCAATTCTGTTAATATTTCATCCATTGTTAAGATAAGAACTGACAGCGCTCGTTGCAAGCAAACGGTCGAAGCGTAGTGGTGGGGACGGACGACTGTTCACACTGTCGTAATCGAGCAGGTAGAGACACGTCCGGATCCGTTCCATCGCGTCAATCATTCTCGCCCAGAAACGGAGACGTTCCTGTCAGTGTGAACAAGCACTTTAAATTACACATAAGAAAATTTTACTGAACGGTGATGTTCCGTGGCGCACAGTGTGAATCGGCCCTAAGTCTTTTATTAATCGCCATCAGAGTGCACGTCAGATGTGCAGTACAGTCCACGCAGCCACCAGTTTGTTGTTTTAGTTTCTCCAGTAGTCTTGCTAAGAGTAATGCCTTTGTAAGATGCACCAATACACTCTGTTTCAGTGCGCTAGATTGAGTGGCGCTAGTTGTGATCACGCCTGACAAGTTTGTATGCATCTCCACTGTGGTGTGCCACTGACTGTATAAACTTAAAAACTGCGAAGTTGCGCTGGCCTTCAGCTTAATGTCTTTCGTACAAAATTTCGTGGAAGTAGGTCAGCTGTTCTAAATGTTTAAATGAGTGGGTATAGGCAACGGTTTGCTCTCATGATGCTGTTGGCGGCTTATGGTTTCATTTAAACCCAGAAAAAATTATCAGTTGGCTAACAAACAGAATATAAGGCCAAAATTTCGCTCTTTTTGTCCGTACTGTTTACGTGGTGAACTGTTGTGTTACTTGTCTACTACATTAACTCTTTTGACAGGGAAATTAATCTGAATTACATATAAAGACCCAGTCCGTACCGCGCAGTAAACACTCCGTCTCGGTTATAAAAACCAGTCAGTTAATGCTGTATAGGGAAATAATCGCTGTTTGTTCTGAGATCCACACAAAACACATAAATACACTGTGTGGGCAGAACGTGGCATATAAATACCCAGTCCGTACCGCACAGTAAACACTCCGTCTCGGTTATAAAAACCAGTCAGTTAATGCTGTATGGGGAAATAATCGCCGTTTGTTCTGAGATCCACACTAACTAACTAACTAACTAACTAACTCCATGGAGCAGAGGCCTTCTTGAGAAGCTAACAGTTTCTCAGCTAGTCAAGAAATTCCCCGCATTTTATGGAACCCGAAGGTTCATTACCGCATTCACAAGAGCCCGCCACCTGTCCCTATCCTGAGCCAGATCAATCCAGTTCATGTCCTCCCATCCTACTTCCCGAATATCCATCTTAATATTATCCTCCAATCTACGCCTGGGTCTCCCAAGTGGTCGCCTTCCCTCGGGTCTCCCCACCAAAATCCGGTATGCACCTCTCTCCTCCCCCATACGTGCCACATGCCCCGCCCATCTCAGTCTTCTTGATTTGATTACCCGAATAATATTTGGTGATGAGTACAGGTCATTAAGTGCCTCGTTATGTAGTCTTCTCCACTCCCCTGTCGCCTCGTCCCTCTTAGGCCCAAATATCCTCCTCAGCACCCTATTCTCGAACACCCTCAGTCTTTGTTCCTCCCTCAGTGTGAGAGACCAAGTTTCGCATCCATACAGAACAACAGGTAAAATTATAGTTCTGTATACCCTAATCTTTGTGTTTTTGGGTAGTAACCTGGAAGACAAAAGATTCTGCACCGAATGATAGCAAGCATTCCCCGACTTCAATCTGCTCTTAATTTCTTCATGAATAGAGTTTCGATTCGTTAGGGTTGCTCCCAAATATTTGAATTCTTCCACCCTTTCAAAGGATTTATTATCTATATTTATGTTGTGATTGTGTCCTGCATTATGATTTCGAGACATGACCATATACTTAGTTTTCTCAGCATTTACTTCTAGACCAATCTCCTTACTAGCAATAATTAAATCTTCTGCATTTTTCTTTATGCTATGTACTCTTCCGCCCAATATATTAACATCATCAGCATAAACCAGAAGCTGATGTGTACCATTCAATTTCAAGCCCTCCTGGTTTGCCTGAACCCTCCTAATGGCATATTCTAAAGCAAAGGTGAAAAGCAATGGCGACAGAGCATCTCCTTGTTTCAAGCCATTCTTAATAGGGAACGTGTCAGACAGATGTTTGCCTACCCGAACTCTACTATATGTTTCACTTAGGCACATTTTTATTAACCTTACTAGTTTCATGGGGATACCGAACTCAATGAGAATATTATACAAGACCTCCCTCCTAACTGAATCATAGGCTTTCTTGAAGTCTATAAATAGCTGATGCACTGCCTCATTGTATTCCCATTTTTTCTCAAGTATTTGACGAATGCTGAATATATGATCAGTGGTTGACCTGTTACGTCGAAATCCACACTGATTATCCCCAATAATTTCCTCCGCATATGGAGTTAACCTTGACAAAAGGATATTGGATAGAATTTTGTACGTAGTCGACAAAAGTGATATGCCTCGATAGTTATTGCAATCTGTCTTATCACCCTTCTTATAAATAGGCACAATGACCGACTCCTTCCATTCCTCAGGCAATTCCTCCTTATTCCAAATAGAAATAATAAGTTTATGGATTTCAGACCGAATAATCCTACCCCCTGCTTTAATCAATTCTGCTGGAATCTGATCAATACCTGGTGATTTGTGGCTTTTTAGTTTTCCAATAGCCATCTCCTGAGATCCACACAAAACACATAAACACACTGTGTGGGCAGAACGTGGCATTTAAATACCCAGTCCGTACCGCGCAGTAAACACTCCGTCTCGGTTATAAAAGCCAGCCAGTTAATGCTGTATAGGGAAATAATCGCTGTTTGTTCTGAGATCCACACACAACACATAAATACACTGTGTGGGCAGAACGTGGCATTTAAATACCCAGTCCATACCGCGCAGTAAACACTCCGTCTCGGTTATAAAAACCAGTCAGTTAATGCTGTATAGGGAAATAATCGCTGTTTGTTCTGAGATCCACACAAAACACATAAATACACTGTGTGGACAGAACGTAGCATTTAAAGACCCAGTCCGTACCGCGCAGTAAACACACTCCGTCTCGGTTACAAAAACCAGTCAGTTAATTCTGTATAGGGAAATAATCGCTGTTTGTTCTGAGATCCACACAAAACACATAAACACACTGTGTGGGCAGAACGTAGAATTCTTGAATGTTACATCTGCCGGTACATACAGTAAACGCTGGGCTTTAAGAGCTCAGGCTTCTTGAAGCTCTGTGTTTTGTTTTCAACTTAATTTATATGAGGTGAATGTGAAGGAGAGATAACTAACTACTTGTGAGTTTTTAGGATTAATCAGTAGCGAAAAATACAGCAAGTGTTTGGGAAGAGTGATACGAAGAGACTGTATCATGTTATGCATTCTTGAAACATAAAGCGCCAAAGAAGCGCAGGAAGCTAGTTTAGCGTGTGCTGACCGCTGGACATATCTTCAGTCGTGCTGCTTGGTACAAAGAAAGACATTTTCTGTGTTGCTAACACAAACTTTAACACGTGTGCATAACAATAGCATAAGGCAAGAAAGGTGACAAGATAAAGGGGGTTGGTCGTGTGTAAATGAAAGAAAAGTCTGCTCAACAGAGGCACCGACAACTGCCATGTAATTTCTTCCCTTAAGAAAGGAAAGCCGTTCGACACACTGATCCGATTACGTTTGTGCCTAAAAGAGGAACGAAAGGGACAGGGCTCATGGCACAAAGAGGTAAAAAATTCACACAGGGTTACGGTTAGATGAACAGGGACAACAGTCGCTAACAGCGCGGGCAGTAGAGTGTATTCCAGGACAATCCATTTGGGCGTGAAGCAGGCGGACGGGAGTTACGGAGCTCCGGTATGACCTCTGGTGCGCGGAACGCGGGGCTTCCAGCGGGCCCCCAGACGCATTTGTGTGTAATTACCTTAGTAAATAAAATGTTGATGCGTGTAACTGCAGGTTCATTCTCTCCCCTATCTCCGTGCGTTACCGGGAATATGATTATTTTCATCCATTAACCATTAATAATATTTTATTTGTTTTGAGTGTGCTTGATTTGTTTTTGTACACAGAAGTTTGTATTTTGAAGAGCTTTGTGTCACGTTTTCACGCAAACGGTACGGTGTGACCTTACAGTGGCAGCGCGGAAATTCAGGTCCAGTCGCCAGAGCTTTTGCACACGTGTTAATGTAAAGGAAAATACTCAGAGTGTTTGATTTCCGGGCAGTCCAGGCACTTTTGCCGTCCCTGCAGCGTCCGCACGGACTGCTGACTCATGCTGCGTCTTATCTCCGCCATCAGGGTTCTGTTATGCGTCGGAACCCTGATGGCGGAGACTGAGTCGGACTCAGGCGTCGGTTTGCTGGAGCCCTCTGACGTGCCTCTCAACCCGAGAAGATTTTATTGAATCCCCCCCCCGCAGTTTGAAAGCTCGAAGGCGTGTGAATGTGTTTTGTTTGTAACTGTAGTTGCCTTCCTTGCTGCCAGTATCGCTTTAGAGGTGAACTAAATTTGCCTTTAGCTGTTGACTTGCCTTCATAAAAGCGTGACGGCGAGTCGCGTGTGGTGTTGCAGACCGAGCCGCTGAGCAGAGAGGAGGCGCGCCGCCGGGCGGTGTACCAGCTGCTGTGCAAGGAGCAGCAGTACTCAACGTGTCTCCAGTTCGGCATTGGCAGGTTCCTGGTGCCTCTATCGGAGAGACGGGACCTTCTGAATGCCAATGAGCATCACACACTCTTCCAGAACGCTGAGGAGGTACTGGGGTCCTGACAACACGCTCTGACGCGCTTAAATATCAGTCGCAGCCAGAGTAGAGACGAAGATGAAACTGAATTACAGTTAAATACCCAGTCCGTACCGCGCAGTAAACACACTCCGTCTCGGTTATAAAAATCAGTCAGTTAACCTTTTAAAGCCTAGCGGTAACTTTACATACCAACAGGTTTAACATTAAAAAATTCTACGTGGTGCCCACATTGCGTTTATGTGTTTTGTACGGATCTCAGAACAAGCAGCAACTTTTGCCTTATAAAACATCAAGAGATTGGTTTTTATAACCGAAGTGGAGAGTGTTTACAACGCGGTACGCACTGAGTCCTTATATAAAACAGATAGCTTCGTCTTTAAAGGGTTAATGTTGTATAGGGAAATAATCGCTGTTTGTTCTGAGATCCACACAAAACACATAAATACACTGTGTGGGCAGAACGTGGCATTTATGAATGTTAAACTGGCGGTACGTACAGTAACCACTGGGCTTTGAAGTGTCACCCCTTTTATGTAGGCTTACACATTTGCAGGTTATGGGCGACAAAGCTGATAAACAATGTTTCAGCCGAAGGCGGCTTCTGCCTTACGGACTGCCTAACGAGACTTGTCATCTTTCAGTCGAAGAATCCTTCATGTATTCGCAAGTTGGCGGAGGCAGTGTTAGAGTTAGTAAGCTCCCCGTTTGCAACATGGCCGCCGTGTCGCATTGTGCGGCACATCACAGACGCTGTTAAGATGTAATTTCAAGATTCGCTTAATAAAGCCTGTCGTTAGGCATTAGTGGTTATGATATGTGCTCACGTGATGAAACACGTACAGGGTGTCCCTTTTGTCGTGCGTGTTAACACGGCAGCTTTGTCTCATAGAAAGCCTGCGTCCACTGGGACATCCCATGACAGCTGCCATGCTTAGGAACACGACAAAATTGACACCGTGTATTTTTGTCTAATTGAGGTAACGGCTAGTAATTTCGTCATTAAACTTTCTCTCTGAGTAGCTGGGTGCCTTAAAACGCAAACGCTTTTGAAACCGCAAGCTGGTCACACACAAAGTGCCGTTCCTGGAACAAGACAGAAGGGTGTTTGAGTAAGGCCTGCGGGTTTGAGGGGCCACTTGTTTTACAAAATGTGGTTTGCCAAGAGTAAAGCATGCAAGTACAGCTTTACTGAAACTTTATTTAGTGAAATAAAGACATCTGCTTTACGGTTGTCTTCTTTGAGGCTTGAATTGACTAAATAACACGCAGAACTTGAGCTCTTGTATCACAGAGGACGCACGTGATCTCTATTGTTTAGCCCAGTCCCTTTCTGCTGTTTATGGAAATACTCTGTCTTCATTCTGACAGCCGGACGAAACACAAAAAAAAAACACCCTGTGGTTGAAATTCAGAGTTTACAGTTTTAAGAAAACTGGTAAATATAGTTACCAATGTGCTGTAAATAGTTAGTACTGTGTCCTTCGAGGGCATAATGCCGCTTATTCTTTCAAAGATTTCTGTCCTGAAGAAGGAAGTGCCAGTTTTCTCCGAAACCTCGGTACCTACTTACAAAAATACAAGGCGCTACGTCATGTATGGCTACAGCCCTGAGCCGCCCGCATCATGCAGATAGCTGGTCACTGTTCAGGGACAAGCACAGTCGGCTGTGCGGCACGCAGAAGTGGACACGGGGTGACGTGTGAACGTAACTCGAACATCTGGTAGGGTAGCTTATGGAAACTGCCGTAATAGGAGGCTAGAGAGGGAGAACAGCATACTGGCGACTCATGCAAGACATATGGGAAGAGCAGAGGGAAGCTGGGCTGTCACGTGTTACGTCACAAGCACAGAACACACGTGTCGGTAGTCCAGTTGGAACAGTGGAAGCGGGGACACTAATATAGTCAAAAGAAACTGTGCGAAACAAACAAACAGACAGACAGACAGACAGACACACAACATCGGCAACTGCATTTTAAGCAATTCAGGCAGTGAGACCTTGTAATAAATAGCCACGTTTCGGAGGGACCTGTTGTGGAAGGGCAGACTTCATACTTGTCAGTTTCCAGGAAATCTTAAAATGAACACCCACCACTGTGAGTATTCAGTGATGTGTCTAAGTGCCCCCTGAGGTTAGTTATATGTCCAGTTAGTTAGTTAGTTAGTTAGTTAGTTTGTTTGTTTGTTTGTTTGTTTGTTTGTGTGAGCATTAGCTGAGTCCTGCCTTCGTGTGAAGCTGCCTGTTGTTGTTTTGGTCTGCTCCTTAACAAATGACTTGACTCGCCTCTTTTCCAGCTTCTTCGGCTGACTGAAGACACGCTGGAGCAGCTGATCCACGACGACGCGGAGCCGCACGCGCAGTCGGTGGGAAGGACATACCTGGCCAAGGTACCTACCACCGTGCCTGCGATTGTCGGTATTGCAGCAGGTGGATTTGTCGGACCGACCGTGATGGCGCACGATGTTTTCGGTTTACATTTCCAGTACAAAATGTGCCGAGTTGTGTATTATATATACAGAGTGTCGCAATAGTCACTTCATAGTCAGTGTTTAGCAACGGAAAGTCGGTGCATGCGATAGTGTCCTCGTCTTCGTGAGACAGTTTTTGCAAGAGTCCCAGAAAGGCTTAGGCAATGTGTCAATGTAGAATGAAGACACTTTGAACATTCACAGTAACTGATAAACGTAAGTACTGTGTCAATAAAGTTGAATTAACGTGTTGCGTGTAGGATCAAGCGGCTTTGTGACACTCTGTATACAAATTCGCAACACAGTAGTGTTTGCACATAATTGTTCAGCGCCGAACAGAAGATAGTGCATGGCTTGGCCAGCTGAAGCATGTAAATTGGAACATCTTAGTTAAAAGTCAAGAACTGTGCGCTACGGCAGTTGAGGGATTATTGCCGATAAGAATAAGTACCAGTGCTTGTTTCAGGCTTTTGTCACTTTCCTTGTCAATGTGCTTGTGCACATCGATCTGTCAGCTGTGGCCACTGTGCACACCGGCACGAGAACAGAATAAGTTTCATAACATCTTTGTATTTAGCGCGATGTATTTGCAGTATTTGCAAGTATTAGCTACATTATACTCTTTTAGGAAGCAGTTGTCTGTCCGTGTAAAACACAGGTTTTCCTCGATTTTGGTGGCGTCACAAGTGGGTTTCCACTGTGAAGATACTGCGTTAAGAGAGTATTGTTTTGATGCGCTCAAGGAAGGGCCGGATTGCCGTGTGAGTGTTTTGTTGACAGCCATAAGGCAGGGCCAGTGGCAGCTGTTGGTATAGCTAACAGGAATGCGCATTCAGATGCATAAAATGCAGGGCGTTTATTAACCAGCTGAAAGACTGTCGGCTAGTCAACGAGAGCAGAAATAAGCTATTTTGGGAGTGCGATATTCCGGCAAGAGCCGGTTCCTGATTCTGCACACCGTTGACACGCCTTCTGTTGCAGATGCCCAACATGGCTGCCGGCTACAGAAGGTACTTCTCAGGCCTCAAAAAGGCCGACTGTCTCCTTGTGGCCAAAACCCGAAACCCTGATTTCATGCGCCTCATAGTTGAGCCGCCCGTGCCTCGACGTCGTCCGGACCTCACCGCCTTCATCCATAAACCACTAGAGGTCAGTACGTATGTAGAGGCCTGGCTGGGGTTCTTGCAGCCGCACGAGTGTTTGTAACCTACAGGCCTAGGCCGTGCCTGTTATCCCTGTGTCAGCCTTACAGAACACTGCACTGTGACTCAACCCCGGCTGTTTGTTGCACGTGCTTTTAACAGCAAAAGCTGCTAATGTGCCTAAAGAGCATTAACTGGTGTCACTACCTCTTGCATACGCGCTGTACCAGTAAGATGGCATGCAATTGTAACTGCCTGTTTGCTTGCCACTGTTGCAGCATTACCGAGACGTCCTGAAGCTGCTGCAGACGATACTGAACTACACGAGAGTGAAGGACGATGACTATCCTGCCTTGCTTAGGGTAGTGCAGGAGCTGCAGGTTGGTAAACCTGTTCATTACACGCTAATTGCCGCAATGTATCTTGCTGTACCTCTGCTTCTCCTGCCGTCATGTCTGTCTGACTGTTGCTGGGAGATTCCACACAGCATAACGCGCACACTGAGCAGTTGCATTTACGTCGCGCTGGCAGGCAGCCATATTGTTGCTGCCACGTGACGTGTGTCACAGCGCTGTGTGTTGTCATCACTGTACTGTTGCAGCAGCAATGATTTTACTATCAACATCGCCCTGTAGCTAATATAAAAATATATCTGTGACCAGCAGACACCCTGTCTGCCAGTTGCTACGTTTTCCCAGCGGTGTTCGTGAGGGATCAGTTCTTTGTGGGGTGTGGCGGCGTGTCATTGTACAGTTGGTTCCCGACTTTTCGAAAGGGCACAGCGGAGACATCTTCGATGTTTGACCCTTCGAGATGACACCGCTGCATTGTCCCGAAACGTCGGTAACGAAATGTCCGACGGCGCACCTTCGCACCCCAGGAGAACTCGGCCATCCTCTCTGTGTGTCACTCATTTGTTGCTGCGGGTCGGTATTGCAGGCGGCGTACCGGGATGCTACGGTGGGGTCAGGACTGATGGAGCCGGAAGGTGACGGTCGGCCATTACTGACGCTGCAAGACCTCGAAAGTCGTCTTGTGTTCACGCGATGTAAGGTGAGTGTTTGACTGCGCGGCACACAGTAGCGGTCGTTTTCTGCATTGGCCCACAGTGTGCTTGCGCTTACTTTGACTGTCAAAATAAAGGGCGAATGCTTCCCTAAAGAACAAAATTCTCTTGGTCTTGTAAAGGAGATACAGTGTGTTTTCTGTGAAGTAGGAACTCTTTATGCTACTTAGACGCCTTCGGTGGACTAGACAATAGCTCGTGGTGGAACAAATAAGAGAACGTTTTCTAGCCACATCGAACCCAACAAGTTGCGTCATGGCCGACGTCAATTTGCGACTCCCAAATTCCAGCTGGTCGCAGACTTGGCGTGCATATGGTTTAGGGCGTGGATGGCGCAGGTTCAAGAACAGAACCCATTCACGAGGCCACCAAGACAAATAACAACTAAGGGGAGGGCATAAAATATGAGGACACGCAAGTATCTCGCTATGTCACAATCCGATCAGCAGCCAAATAAGGCCCGATCACAAGAAGGCACGGATCGGCGCATTGGAAACGATAATTGCTCCCCTTCTCAGAGTTCCCCCTTTTATGTTTACAAACAAAGAGTCGACTTCCCATCGCTTTTCCTTCTCTTCCCGAAGGACCACTACACACCAAAGTGGAACGCGCAGTACTTCAGTGTTGCCATGCGCCCCTCTGTGTCACATGTAGCGACTCTCCCTGCCTGATCACTAACCCCGATGTTGTATTCTGCAGCCGTTCGTCCTGAGCTCGCCCGGCCGCCAGTGGATATTTGGCGGGGACCTGAGTGTCGTTGAAGGGCGAGCAGCGCGCCCGTTCTGGGCGCTGCTTTTCACCGACCTGATCGTCTTCGCCAAGGTCAGCCGCGATCGCGTGCTGTTCGTCACAGAGGAGCCGCTCTCTCTGCTGTCCGTGACACAGGCCTTCTTCAGCATTCGCAAGAAAGGTACCTGGCTGATGACTGCTGACTGTGCAGACAGGCTGGATGACTGCTTGCTGCATTCGCTGAATGGCCGACTGCCTGGACGACTTCTTCACTGACTGACTGACTGACTGACCGACTGACTGACCTCCTTCCTCACTAGCTGATTGCCCGGTCTGGCCACTTATTTTCGGTTTAAGACTGCCATCTCCTCAGGTGACCGACACAGTTTGTGCTCGTCCCTCCATTCCCCGTTCACACGTTAAGCCCGCAAACTCTTCTTCCTTGCTTGATTTGAAGCTCTGACTGCGGACACCCTGACAACATGATGACGTGTGGTTTGTTAATTTGAAATGTATCCGTGTTTCGAAGGAACCTCTTGCCTCTATCTTCAGTAGGTGAACTGAATATCATACCCGTACAGCTACTGGCAGTATGACACTGCAGATATTTGTAGCTCATAGATCAGATTCAAATCCATGTAATAAAGATGTACCCTCTCAAATTTTGAGCCCCGTTTCTTGAGATAATTACTTTATTGCGTTGCACCGTGGCAACAGCCGTCTCGAGCAATGCGGTAGCTGTATGTACCACCTGTTGCAGCAGTTAAACAAATCATTTTGCCCACTGACTGTACCCTGTGCGTGCTGCCTGTGATGTTCTTAATGAACAGTGAGTCCCTAAGCAGCATTCACCCGTTTGCACTTGTAATGTACAGGTGGTGTTTTTCTGTGAAAAGGAACTGAATTCTTAAATATTAATTAGTGAGTTTCAGTCCTCAAGTGTTAAGAACTAGATTGTCCCGAATGAAAACTGACATAAGATCTCGACAAACATTGCAGCGAATGAATTCCGTCTGCTTCTGGAGGGTCATGGTCAAGGAACGGACAGTCCCGCATCAGGCGGCTGTGGGCCCGAACTGGCTCTCACGAGGAACCCCAAAAAAAGTACGAGAAGACGCACAATATCCCTCCGGGCGCCGACGGCGGAGCTGAAGGCAGTGTGGCAGAACCTGCTTCAGCGACAGATGTAAGTGTTACAAAATCTACAGTCCTTTATGATGGCCAGTGTGGCGGCCGAAACATGTCGCAGAATAATAATAGAATGGAGCATGAAGACGTAGTGTTTGTTCTGTACAGATTCAGACAGTAAGAGCCACCTGTTTCCATCACTGGACTGCAATAACGGCTTAGTGCTTCAGCACACTCACCTCTCACTCTTCGCTTGTTTCAGAATCTACCTGAACACAACGAGAGGCGGGACTCCGGCCAGCAGCCCGCTCGACTCGCCCGATCCGCCCACGACGCTATCCGTCGCGACGCTGGACTCCTTCTCTCTGCGTCGCCAGGTGCGTCCACTGCTACAGGAACCAGCTCCCACCCGATCATGCCCTAGCCCCTCGCCCCCGCTCGCACTTACCCCCTATTCGAGCCCTAAGAGGTCATCGTCTCGTTAAGAAGGGGTGAGCAAACTTCTGCAAGACTAACCAAATTACAGTTAAAACAATGCACACAGGTTTTGCCGTGTGGTGACAGATACTGGAACGCACGTGTGAGGAACATCAGTGTTTGACTGCTGGGTTCACACGTGTTGAGTGCGGTATGCATGGAAATGGTTGCTGTTGCGCTTGGCTCGCCTTGAGCAGCAAGTGCTGAGTTGTACTGAACATTGCACCGTGGCGCCTGTGCCTGTGTTTCGAAGGGGTCGTCCTGCGCCCTGATGTAAAGTGTTCGTTCTTCCCTTTGCCATCACAGATCTTTTCTTTAACCCTCTGAAGCCCTGTGTTTACTTTCCGTACCACTAAGTTTGCTCGCCCCCTTGTGACTTGCGCGAGCGTCACGGTATTTACGGACAGAGTTGAGTTATGTTACCACAAAGTGTGGTCCAAGGTCGTGCATTGGCTGGAAGGCCTGTGGGCGGGCGTGGCTAAGCTTATGTCCTCACTCACCCGCCAGTACAGGTCATACCGTATTATGTGTACTGGCGGGTGGGGGTGGCAGAATGTTAGTCACGTCCGCGCAGAGCTGACAAGTCAGTAAGTGACCTCCACGCCTCTGCAAAACGTTGAAGCTTATCCAGTTTTCTAATAGGACTGAAAGTCTAATTCAGTCCATTGTAGTTCCATAATATGTAGGTAAGGAGGGCTGCGATTGGAACTGATGTTTATAAACTGCCGTGGCTCTGTACACAGTGTGTATGTTACACGTGCGTGTTAGTGCCACGCTGTTTGGAGTGCGTGACGATATTTGTATTTGTAAAATTCATTTGTGTTGTAAATAATATTAAATTAGATGTCTCTATTCTTCTGGGATATGCCGCGTCACTGAGTATTTAGTGGCCGACGTTTCGGGACAACGTAGTGTTCTCATATTCAAGGGCAGAATGTCTAAGCAGGGCCCTTCCTGATGTTGACCTTGTGGCAGATAGTAGGAGTTGTTTTTGGCCCGTGCTTTGCTGAATTTTCACTTATGTCATGAGGTTATATTCCCCACCACAGAACCAAAACCCACTGACCGTGCACAAAACATTGCAGTCATGAAGACGCGAATTCAGGTTAAGAGGATTTCGCCCGAAGGTAACAAATGAAGCTGAACTGTAGAGAAAATTACGCGTTGTGGTAAAACCGTTGCGTGCGATTTTAATGGCGTAATCCAAACGTCGGAACCTCAGTTATTCAGATCGCCTTTTGTTCAATCCACCTCAAAGAGTACACTTCACGTAGTTATGTACCAAATGTGACGTCATGCAGCGTGTTTCAATTTATTTTTAAAGACTTGGTAGCCCAGAGATTGTAATGGCAGTACTAAGGTGATGGGCAGCGGACAGCAACACAGGCGACTGAAGAGGAGGGAGAAGAACTGCTGTGAACAGGGATACGTAATGTGAACGTAACGTGAACGGCACGGATCGTGAAGACTAACTTGAGGGCTGTGTGCTGCAGAAAGCCCGGTGTCAGCAGCCACATCCCCGGGGACTGTGTACTTGCTAATGTACGGAGAAAAATGGTCAATACCCCAGAAATGAATTGCCACGTTGTCAGCAGTCCAAATCATTTTGCTTCGGCCTGTCTGCGTCTGCAAGAGACAGCGAATGCATCGGGTTCCAAACATTAATGAAAATTGTAGTACACGGGTACGTTGCACCGACATTAAAATGGCAAAATGTGTGAAGTGGGGTAAAGTAAAACTACGCAATTTTTATCACGCACTGCTTTTCGGTACGCCGTCCTAAACCCGGCATCAAATTGTGTATGGTTGCAGTATGGATTCGAATTTAGTGCGCCCTGTGAGGAATCAAAGGAAACTGCGTGACGCAGTTGGACACGTTTAGACTATAGGCTACGTGCATTTCTGCAAGGGCAAACTGCGCTCCACGCACAGAACACGGCAGGCCCACTCGTGACATTAATGTCGCCAGTGCGTGTTGTGGGGCAAAAGGAAGACACGCCCACCACACGCTTCAAGTGACGATTCGTAATTGTTATTTGGTGCGATGTGCGCATTTTCTGTACTTGTCCGTTATACGAGTGGTGCATAAAACAAACGTTCTCACTGCACCGTCCTGGTACACGGCACTCTGCCTCTGCTGTGTGTTGTGAGACCACGTGCAAATAAAAGCATGCCTCTTGTATTTTCATTTTTAATCTTCGTGAGTGATTGAGTGAGTGAGTGAGTGAGTGAGTGAGTGAGTGAGTGAGTGAGTGAGTGAGTGTCGCGTAAGCAAGAAAAAATAATATGCAAACGTTAGGTAAATATAATAAGTGAGTACACAAATTGTCTCGTGCGTGCCAGTACAAACAGCCTACGTGTGTCTCGTGCGTGCCAGTACAAACAGCCTACGTGTGTTTGGTCAAAGAACATTTCCAATCTTGTTGAAAGTCTAAAAAGTCGTATGTAATTTTGTACATCGTGCTTGTACTAAATGTGCATACAGTCAGCCCCCGACGTGGCGTCACTGACTTTGCACAGCAGTTTGTGGCGTTGTATTGAGGATGGCGGAAGGTGAGCTAACATATAATGGGAAATTTGTTTGCACAGACTTTCTTGGGCGCTTAGTGAGGGTGGCGCAAATGGGGCAGGCTGTATCGGGGGTTGACTGTATTTACTGTGTCTCTAAATTTTTTATAATTTCTGATACAGCGAAAGTTTCTTAAATACATTTAATTACTTTGGGATTTAACTAAGATAACAGAAAACATTGTCAGAGGCAATATTTCTCCTTTCATCCAATAAAATAAATCTGAACTGCTTTCAATAACCTGCAGTACCGCCAACCTGACGCAGTCAATTTACCTCCGCTTTCCAATGGCGCTAATTGTTGTGTCTAGTCGGAGTGCTGAGGTCTGTCCGACCGGACTGACAGCGTAACTTCAGGTACGAATTACTGTGATTTGTTCTTCACCAGCTGTGAGTAAAACTTGCATGTGTGTCTCTCTCAAGTAGGATTAGTTTAAGTTGTACTGGGAGAGAGCGAGACTGTAGCACTGCGTGACTGGTTATGTGACGTTAGGTTAGTTTAGGTTAAGTTAGGTTAGATTAGGTTAGGTTAGGTTAGGTTAAGTTACGTTAGAACGTCATGCAGTTGGTGTGTGCGTTACTGTACTGTTATGTGTGTAGATGCACGCTTTCCTACATCTCCAACTTTGTGTCCTCCATAAATCGCACATCATCACGTGCGTTTGACCACAGTTTGTTGCCTAACGCCTTTGTCAATTGCTCAGGTGACAGCTGTAATCACATTCACAGCAGATCACCGGCAGTGATTTATTTTAAAAGGTTTCCAAATAAACTGATGCATTAAGTGTGTAACAGTCCAATCCATCCATATAATGAGGGTGGTTTAAAGAGGACAGTAACAAGTCTGTGTCATGTTTTTCTGCTATACGAAGACTTGCATGAACATTTCCTTCCTTGCCACTGACACACAGCGCTGTACTATCAGGTTATGGTGATGGAGGTGTGGCATTGTCACTACAAACCTTTACTATGAAGTAAAATGTATTGCAGTTACATTAATTGTAATGCAAACACACCGCCTGCACTCCCGTGTATTACGATATTGCTAAATATATGTCCGTAATGCCCTAGCAGTCTTCCTACAATTGTAGCGGATGTTCAGGTATGATGGCAATAAACGCACATGTTCTTTGCACCACAAGAGCAAGAGCGCCGTCGCTGTGCCATCAGCAGTGTAAGGCACTGCAGGAGTGCACGCTCCCAGCTTCTGATTTCACGTGGAGTCGTTCCGGCGGTGTAACTGTTGGTCGTGTTAGGCAGGTGCACAAATACTAACCATTTATTTACTTTGACATGTTACATGAAATCAGCGCTTTAAATTTGCTTCTGACGGACTCCTATTGCAACGGAAGGCGACAAGTTTTACGTAGCTTAGTTAACGTTTAATCAATGATACGATGTTAGCAGTGCATCCATAAATTAGATAGTGTGTAACTGTATATTGCTAGCAATAGACGTACCGGCTAGATGCAGTGTCACTGTATATTGTTAGCAATAGACGTACCGGCTAGATGCAGTGTCACTGTATATTGTCAGCAATAGACGTACCGGCTAGATGCAGTGTCACTGTATATTGTTAGCAATAGACGTACCGGCTAGATGCAGTGTGACTGTATATTGTTAGCAATAGACATGCCGGCTAGATGCAGTGTGACTGTATATTGTTAGCAATAGACATACCGGCTAGATGCAGTGTGACTGTATATTGTTAGCAATAGGTTAATCAGTTAGCAGGTTTACACTGAGTGGTCTGAAGTGCTTTGTTACATCCGAACCTTAGCACGTTACTTGAACACGACACAAATGGAACTAAATGCTTGACAACTTATCAGTTTTTACATATGCTATTTAAATGAGTCGTATTGCACCTACATTTTGCCTGCAACACTCATTCGTTGTAATTACATGATAAGAACTGGCTGCTTTATGAAATTTAAACTGTTTAAGAAAGCCTTTCGATCTTCATATGAACACTCTGTTTCTATGCCCCATGTGTCTTTTCGTGTTCATCATATATTTATTTATTTATTCATGTATTTCCACTATTTATTTCCTTACTTGCACGTTCGTTTATTTATTTCCTCGCTGAATATTCACACCAGTCAGAAGGGGTTTCCATGAGACTTGTCCCTGTAGCCTTAGGACACTAAGTGCTGTTGCCAGCTAAATCCAGCTACCTGTTATGCTGACGTCACTAACCCGACCCAGCTTCTTTTTCTCTGTAGCACGTAGTGCTCGCTCAGCCAGTCTACAGTTCTGGCGCCCTCTATGGAAGCCGAACATCCGTTACCGTGCACGTGCACACACCAGCCTAATTCGTGTGAACTGAATTGTATAAGTCCAGACGAGATCCTTCTGAAATGCAGATAAATTTGTATAAAGCATTCCAGCTTTGCCGAAATTTTTTTATAATTACAACATTTCTCCAAAGCACTTTTGCCAATTTAAATTGGCAAAACAAAGCTTTCGAACTGCACAGCTTTGCGGGAACAATCATAAAAGTGTTACACATGAAATTAATGGGACACTCGGCCAAAATCACTGAGGATAATAATAAATAAATGTTCACGAAGGACGCGCTGCTTAATAGCGCATATTTAGAACAAAAAAGTGGTATTTCTTGTACACAATACGACGGTCTCAGAAGGAACACACATCTTCAAAATAAAAGGTCTTTTTAAATGAAAGTTGTTAGGCGTTCCCTTACGAAGGAAAAAGGGAGGCATTATGCGGAAATCATGTCCATCTGTCTATCTTTCTGTGACTAGTTTAGGCGACTAACACGTTTATCGAATTTTCATGAAATTCGATACAGAAGTTCTTCACACAAACTTGTCTAGCAAACACGCGTTTCGTGACAATTGAAAGCCACACTTTTCTTAGCGGCGTAAAGAAATATGTATCCATCGTTTCCACATTTATTGCCCGATTTGGGTGAAGTTCGGTATAAGAGGTCTGCACGCAGTGCTGTTGACCGTTTGTGGGCTTCGTGAAAACCGGCAGGTGGAAGGTCTTAATTTTCTCAAGCGCGGGCATGAAATCACAGTCACTCGCCTACCGTGAAACCGTGTGACATTCTGAATGGAAAGAACGCCTATGTGCTGCGTCACAGAGCGCACCATATGCAGTCATTCTTATGCTTCGTGAACAGGGCTTAGGGGCTGTAATCCCTGACGCGCTCCGAGTCGTACGTAAATACTGCGCAAGCGTGCCAGCGCACTTCACTGCTGGGGCTAACAGTGCTTCGCTTTCTCTCACCCACAGACACCGATCCCAGAATGCAAGTCCCTGGGGACTTCTCAGAGACATTTAGACGACCTAATCGAACACAGATGTCGACAGCTGGGCAAGTCTGGAGCCAGCAAAGGCAGCGCCCTTCATCTGGCTCAGTGGATGAAGGGGCAGCTGGGGGGCGCGCCCACTACACCCGACGACGAACCGGAACCAGAAGTTTGGTCGCCAGAAACTCTGAGACGTCGCAGCGAGCAGCTGCAGCTCATGGGTTTGAGGAACGACAGCCGGTGCGAGGAGCTGGAGCTGTCCGACACCGAGAGGAGCACCGAGCGCAGCCGGTCGCAGACGTCTTCCGACAGTCAGGTGCTTGCTGGTTACAGAAACTGTGCGCCTTGTGTGGAGACAGGACGCTCGGCACCGCGTTCACAGCAGACCGCCACTTGTACACACACTGACACACAGCAATCCCTACCCTTTCTTTAATGTCCATTCAATATTGTCCGCCCATCTACACCTAAGTCTTCCAAATGGTCTCTTTTCTCCAGGTTTCCCCACCAAAGCCCCGTCTGCATCTCTGTTCTCCCACATACGTGTCAAATAAAGCAAGGTAAAGCAATCCCTATACAGCGTACATGCGGACGGACGGACAGACAGACAGACAGACATAACGAAGGAAAAGGTGCTTCTTGCGAGTGTGCGAACGCGCCTAAAAATGCAACCGCAGTGGTCAAACCGCACGTATTTTCAAATTGTTCTATTGAGCTGATTGCCGAAGTACGCGTTCTTTGACAGCTTCATTTCAGAGTCCATTTTGTAATACAAGACGTGATCTTGCGCGCAGTCTTTTAAAATTCTGCCGTGAAGAAGGAGGCGCTGTATTGTTTCGAAACGTTACGCCCCTGCACGTTGCCACAACAGGCAGTACTACAGTTTCATGTTTACTTTCTGTATTTCGTAGGTAGATACATCACAAGAATAAGAACGGTGATAGCCCGGTCCGTAGGCTGACTACACAGCATGCTGGACGGCACAGGGTTCAAATCCCACCCGGTCAAGAAAATTTTCTTTGCTCCGAAAACGTTGAGGCTGCCTCTGGGGCCCAAACAGCTTCTTATTGAGTTGGCAACTGGGGCTCTTGACCTGGGAGTAAAGCGGTCGGGTCGTGATGCTACATCTGGCGATGAAAGAAGCGATTTCAGCAACTTTAGCTCTTAAGAACGCATTGCATCGAGATTGTGTTTGAATGTTGCAGGTAACTGTGCGGTCGGGGGGCCCCGAGAAGGTGTCGGTGTGTCGACAGTGCCACAAGACGTGTCTCGCCAAGGGCAGCTGGAGGCAGCAGCAGGCGACAGCAGACAACAACGATGCGATCGGTAGGCACTGGCTGATCACGTGGCTCTCTTTGACTGCAGGTGATTTAGCGTGTTGAATGTGAACCGGTCACTGCGTGAGGTTCGTCTACCTGTATTTAAAGGCTGTAATTCATCCTCACAGAGAACAAATTAGTTCCCCATTACAAAGACAACGTCCTTGTTCTGAGGTCCGTACAAAACACATAAACAGGCCCACACAGTTGGAGTGTGAAACGCGGGGCTGTGGACCGCACTCCCTGCACGCCAGATCACACGCCTAGTGATCTGCATCTCTTTTGGTTCCTTAAGAAGCACCTGGCTGGCAAGCGATTGGCAACAGACGCCGACGTGAAGCAAGCTGTCATATCCTTCCTGCAGACACTTGTCATCCATTCCTTCTACGCCTGCCTAGGAAGCTTGGTACCACAGTGGAACAAATGTTTAATTCAAAGGTGACTACTTGGAGGTCTGATGTGCGCCATCTGCTGCACATTTGTCACGTGTGTACCGGTCACAATGTTTGTGTGCTTGTTACCGTCTTTCTGGAAACCTGCTTGTGTGACAGGTGTTATTTGTCGAAGTGCTGCATCTCAGAATGTGTCTCAACATACGTCACCATTTCCAGGTCTGGACGACGATGACGACGACAACGACGACAGCTGGGGCCCTCTCGTGTTGATGGGAATGTCAGCGCTGAATGCGACGGTGGGTCTCACCAGGTCCACGGCTGACCCCTTCTGTCCCACTGAGGTGCCGCTAATCTCCGTCCTACCCCCGACCCCCGACACCACACCAAAGAACTCGAACTTTCAGTGGGACGACGGCGATATGATCTGTCCCCCGCTGGGGCCTGCAGCGCCTGGATACACCATGTCGCAGGTCAGTGCACTGGGTTGCGTCCTGATGTCAGGGCGTGGATTTGCTTCACTTGTGAACCCATTTATTCGAACGGACGTGTCATATTCTGTGACATTGACTGATGTGTGAGAGACATCCTCCATTTTGAGTGACGTAAACAGCTTGCACATGCGTGCAAGAGTTAACACATCATGCAACCTTAGGGGCCGAGATAGCTCAGTTAGTGTAGTGTAGGCCACACGACCGAGAAAGAGGGCAGGCATGTTGCTCTGACACGCAGCAGCCACACCGTCTCTAGGGCCCAATGGGTACTGGGGGCTTTCACCCCAGGGTTATATGAGCACTCACCCCAACAATTGCGGAGCTAATGCATTGAGGTCTACCTCTACGACCAGTGCCAGCCTTAGCAAACGCGGGGTCCAACTGCGATCTTTGTGGCGGGCCACTAAATTTTATTGTGCAGAGCGCAGTGGCGCGGCCGGCGATGATCCGGCCACTGCCACCAGCTTTGTGTAGTGCCTGCCCCCACAGGCCCTACCGGTAACGTAGCGTCGCAAGGCTCCCGCTGGGTCTGTCTTTACTCTAAGTTTCGGTATCGCTGCCACGAGTCAGTTTTGTAACTGCAGCAGATTGCTGACAACTGCTATCCGCCACACGGCCCCCACATACAGCTTGCTTAATGCTGCCCGTTAGAACAGTTACTTAACACTGCACTGCCACCGCTTGGGGGTGTTAATTGAGACAGTTCAATTCACTGCCTATTCAAGTTGCACCGGTAACAATCTGCCTTATCTCAATCTGGATTATCCTCACGGGATATTACTAAAGTGGTTACTTCAAAATCATTACTCTAGTGGTTACTGCTTCTCCCAAAGTTACACAATCGTAAATTTCTAAATTTCAGTGACTTTCTAGAATGTCACATCCCCAGTCCCAGTTCACCTGTTCACACAGTGACTCGCCAGTCTACTTGTGGCGACACCTAGGTTGAGTTGTATCTTCACTTTCCGCACACTTACGTCCCAGCGGACCGCAGACTGAACACCGGTTACACTTCTACATGAAATGTGGGTAATATATTCTCAACTAAACTGCTACACAAAATACGTAAATAAAACACAAACACGTTAGCAATTTTCCCACTGTCCGTCTAGTTAGGCGGGGGGGGGGGGGGTCCTAACAACACTAGGCTGCATCATGTTTTGTCTTACTCGTCCCATTTTTACTAATGTTTCTGAATTTGGAAACACTAATACAACACGTTTACTTTATTTGGCAAAGCAATGGGTGCGTCACGCACCGCTCGCTGGTATGAACAGGAAACTTTCCCCTGAACACGAGTTTTACATCTTGTCTCGATGAAGGGTGGGCGCCGTCAGGTCCCTGCTGTCAAGGCAAACAGCCCACAGGCACTCACAAACTTAACTCGGCACTTTTCAACTCGCTTAGCAACAGCGTAACGCGAACTCAACACACAGTTTCCATGGCTAAGAGGACACGACCTGATACAGCCTGCTGTGATTAGCACGTGTAACCACTCATTCTAACTTCTATCCCAAACGTAGTTTCAAAATGTGACCTCAACATCAACTGTAAAATTAAACAATTAAATTCCGCGCGGTTACACTTCCACACGCTACACAGAGCAAAAGAACGACTAACGGTTGGCACATTAACGGTTGGAAATTAACGGTTGGCACATTAACGGTTGGCAATTAACGGTTGGCAATTAACGGTTGGCACATTAACGGTTGGCACATTAACGGTTGGCACATTAACGGTTGGCACATTAACGGTTGGCACATTAACGCAAGTTAGCGTGAAAAATTAAAACGGTCCATGTCTATCATTTTTATTTACTTTTAAACAAGCAATCAATCACGTATTATTTATTTAATTCCCCGGTGATTTACGGGGCCCGATTGCGTCAAATCGGCCTAAGGGTACGCGCACACTGGAGCGCATCGGACGCAACGGACGGACGCAGCGCGCGGAGATAAAATATTCTCCCCCTTTCTGGCTATGAGGCGTCGCACACTGATCCACACCGGACGCAACGGAGAGCGGCAATTCCGTCTCGGGGGTCATACTTTTCCCCCGGCCGGCGCGTCCGACTCAGCGTTCAAGATATCGTTATTGCAACGCATGGCACGCTGTATCGCACTGCCCACAGTCAGTCGAGCCGCAGGCCGAGTCTCAGCACGGCGGCTTTACCATGTTCCTCCCCTCGACAGGCCACGCATTACGGTAACCTCACCGCTGACTCAGCCAGACGCGCCGGCCTGGCGGGAAAATATTCCCACCCGAGAATCCGAGACGGAATTGCCGCACCCC
This sequence comes from Coptotermes formosanus, assembly GCA_013340265.1. Lineage (NCBI taxonomy): Eukaryota > Metazoa > Arthropoda > Insecta > Blattodea > Rhinotermitidae > Coptotermes > Coptotermes formosanus. The sequence continues at coordinate 905,211 of BLKM01000832.1, read as the reverse complement.
CTGTGTCCGGTGCGTACCAATATGTGCGTACCTACACCATGCAGCCTGCTTTCTCGTCTTCCTTCACTGCGAGGGACACGTGACGATCATCTTAAAGCCTTAGAACTTCGAAAAACAAAAATTGGCTGAGCATCATGAAGAAGAAACACGAAATTTCAGAAAGAATTAACTTTCTTAGTTCCCTATTCTTTGAAGAAGAAACACGAAAACCAAACATTTCTTCCCTTCAGCTTTATCACGGGATGAACAGAGCAATGGCGGTACGGATAGCCGCGGCACGGTCGGTAATATCGACACAGCACACAGCAGTGTTACCGACACCACTGAGCCTTCACTGACTGTGTACGAAAGAACTCATTCACCCGAAGTAAGCGTCCTTTCTTCAAGAATATTTGTGGTCAAAAAGAAAGAATCTGGCATCCTCTGAAGACACATTAACTAACTTTTTATAAGATCTGCGCTCTTGGGCGATATCACGCGGCGTCGTGTGGTAACTGTTTACCGTCGTTTCGGGGCAACGTTTGGTTCCCATCTTCAAGGGTCAAGAGTCTTCTCGGACTCTTGACCCTTGAAGATGGGGCCGATACGTCGTCCCGAAACGTCGACAAACAATTACCACACGACGCCGCGTGACATCGCAGAAGAGCGCAGATCTCATCAACAACGCGGCGGAAGCCTGAGGTCAAGGTTAAACGTTTTATAAGTACGGCGCAAACTGTGAAAACTTTTCCATTAGGAGATCAGAGAGAAATTAAAGGAAAATTATTCAAAACGGTAAATTCTATAGAAATGAGAATTGCCCTGATGAAGCCCAGTTTCTCGGAAATCAGTAATAACCGCTGTAATCCCGACAATCGTGCTGAGGACTGTGGCGACCAACCGGACTGTTGTTTCCCATCCGCTCCGCAGTGAAGTAGCAACGTACACAGCAATTACAGTTAATCTTTAATTGAGATTTAATTTTTATTATCAGTTTGTATTTTAGGTTACCTTTGTTACAAAGAAATACACGTGCAGGAGATCATAAACTCTCCATAAGCCATCCGAAAATGCTCAAAAAACTTTGCCTCATCTTCTAGTAAGGCCGGATACAGGCAATGAAATGCGCCTTGAATCATTCTAGGCTTGCACATATTGTGCACCCAGAAGCTTCGCCTCTTCTTTTATCGGCCATTCAGATTCAAACCGCGAACAGGACCGGCGATTCGGGTTCGATCCTGAACATGACTTATTGAGATACATTCTTTTTGGTTTAGTTAATTAGAAAAGGGACTTCTGGGCGTAGAATGGGGCAGCTATGCAAGACAGCGAGAAGGAATGATTGCGGCTAAGGCATTCAAAAGGACAAGACGCCAAAAGTTAGTTAGTTGTAGAGTTGGGGTCTACTGGCTTCAATTAGCGCAACCAATCAAGTTTACTTGTTCAAAAAGTTGAATTCAGCCTATGGGATTCCTCTAAATTTCAATTTCTGCCAATGGAATCATTTTGGTATATAGGGAGGGGCACTTGCCTGCGATTTGCGACTAGAATTCACTAGCATTCAGGACACACTCCGGTGTGCGCTGTTGGGCAGTGCAGTTACACGTGTGGGGCGCTCGGTAAGTCCGGACAGTTTATGCCAAAATTCGAATTTGTAAGTTAACTGGCTCTCTTGTTCCATGTGTCGTGGTCACTTTAGTTGCTGCTAACATTCTTATTGTGCAGCCACATGAGTGGAACTGTTTTAGGGAGACCTGAGGGTAGGAGACCACTTGGGAGACCGAGGCGTAGATGGGAGGATAACATTAAAATGGATCTTCAAGAAGAGGGATGGGACATGGATTGGATTGAGCTGGCTCAGGGTAGGGACAAGTGGCGGGCTCTTGTAAATGCGGTAATGAACCTTCGGGTTCCGTAAAATGCGGGGAATTTCTTGACTAGCTGAGGACCTGTTAGCTTCTCAAGAAGGACTCTGCTCCATGGAGTTAGTTAGTTAGTTAGTTAGTTAGTTAGTTAGTTAGTTTAATGTTAATGGATTAATGCATTAATGTGTTACACATAAATTATCGTCGCAGTTGGATAGCCGAAGCTGGAGGGACCACCTACGTTAACTACCCTGAGAACAGACACTGTGTTCACTGAGCTAACCTGGACTAACCATTCCAGTGTGCAGTGGACGGCAGCAGTTTTATGTAGCCCAGAGCGCGGGGATCGGCAGCATTTTCTTTCCTTCTTCCCCACTTAACGAGGACTCAGTAACGATTTGTTTTTCTGCAGAACTGCTCGTGTTGCTGGCTTACCAGCGGCCTGCAGTCAAACGAACCCCCGCAGCCCGTCCGCGGAAACACCGTGCACTGTGCTTAATCGGGACAAATATTCCGTCTCCTCCGATGCGTCCAACGCTCTCCAGTGTGCGCATATCTTCATTGGCCTAAGGCCGGCCCTGTCTACAACCTTACGTCACTTTATGCTTTGGACTTAGGCCCCTTGGGCACCCCTTGGCGGCACAGTCCTATGGGTTTCTCTCGCACCATATCGACTGCTGTGTTACATCTCGGGCCCAGCCCCAGCTGCATCTTCCCCTCTCTCCTGCAGGACGCCCACAAGAAATACGATGCAGACGAAGATGACGACGATGACAGTGTGGACCAGGAACCGCCATACCGGTCGCTGACGTCGCCTGGCGGCATGAGGCGGTTCGGCACCCTGGCCAGCCTCGAGATGCTGGACGATACGGAGCAGGTGGCGGAGGACTCCACAGACTCTGATGACCACGGAGCGTGGGACTCTGATATCGAGGAAGGGGACTGTAAGAAGAAAGAGGAGGTTGCAGGTCCGGTTTGTTAGCATGTCGCAGAAATCAACTTCTAACATATTGAGCGCCGGGAAATTAAACTTACGTTTGTTGAATATGGGTTCAATATTTTATCTGGAAACTATATAGTAGCTGCTTCCTGTCCGTTTGGTTGACGTATTGACGTACGCACTCAGCCGACCGCCCACACGTATAGCGGAATAAGCGGCGAGGATTGACAAACTACATTTGTCACATAAAATAGTGACCCTGCATAGAGTAAGGATTGGTGATTTCTTCTGGGGAATGCTCGCATCCTTTCTCTTCAGAATGTTTTGCCTTTCTCGTTGTTACCTAAAAGTGTAAAATGAAAACACCAAAAATGTATATACTTTACCTGTCATTTGTATAGGCGCAATACTTGGCCTGTGACATTAATTAATGATCTTGGGTTGTCAGTCGTTTGCTAGCTGTCGTGTGTCTGTGTACGCCTACACAGTGTACCGAGCACTGCTTGATGTGTGTTCCAGCGGGGTCCCCACACCTCGAAGTGGTGACACAGTCCCTCAGAGGGTGGACGGTCAGAGCAGGGTCCTTTGTGGCAGACAAGATGGCGCTGTTCGAGAGACTGGGGGAGGAGTCCAGAGCGGCGGCCTTCCTTGACAGGTCAGCTGACAGCAGCCTGCCTTACTGACACTCCCGACATTGGTGTGCTGCCAGTGTCTGACACTTCTTGTCTTCTGGGTTGTTACACTGTGCCGTAGCGGGTATTGTGGCAAATCGAATCCTCAACACGTGTGCTGCAGGGCCCTCACAACTCACCATTTTCTCCTTGTCTCTGTGCTAGGCGGCCATTTTTAGCTTTTAATGCCTAGCGGTGACTTTACATACGACCAGGTTTAACGTTAAAAAATTCTACGTGGTGCCCACATTGTGTTTATGTGTTTTGTACGGATCTCAGAACAAACAGCAACTTTTGCCTTATAAAACATTAAGAGATTGGTTTTTATAACCGAAGTGGAGAGTGTTTACAGCGCGGTACGCACTGAGTCCTTATATAAAACAGATATGCTTCGCCTTTGAAGGGTTAACTGTCTTTAGTGCAGCAGCTACGTACACTGTCATTTTCTCACTAGCAATCACTTTCCATTCATGACACCAACAAACGCACACGTGATATGTAAACGTGCAGTCTGATACGGAGGGATGTAAGACTGTATTTGTGTACATCAAGGGTGCGGTTTGTTTGGGTCACGAATGAACAATTTGACTGAATCAAAACGCACAGAATAAATAATATCTCAATAAAAACTATTTGTTTGTCACAGTGTCACTGCACAGTGACACTGTGACAAACTAGTGGACAGTGTTCAGTATCATTTAGCTTTAGGAATTAAACAATCTGGTCAAACAATAGGCACTCTTGTTAGTAGTAACTGAACCAAATATCAGCTCACTCATTCCTTCAGAAGCTGACAGTCTCTTACCTGATGAGAACATTTCCCCTCTGTCTCTGAGCTCAAGTGTTCTCGGACATTCATAATCCTTTCCAGTAACACGCCTGCACTTCTAAAGTAGCCTATTTACATTTCGTTTTCCAACTAAATTTTTATGCACTTTTATTTTTCCCCATATATGCTGCATGCCTTGCACATCACACTTTTCTTAGAGCATTGCAGTTACTGTATGTGCCACATGCTATGACGTTACGAAACTGTGCATTCTGCCCACACACAGCATATTTATGTGTTTTATATGATTGGCACAGCAAACAGTGATTAGTTCCTTAAACAACATTAACTGATTGATTTCTGTGCTGGAAACACAGTGTGTTCAGTCTGAGGTATGAATTGGACTTTTTCTTTCTCAAGAAATACCAGCACAGAGGGTCAGTAGAGGTAAATAACAGGCCTGCTATGCTGCTGCTGTTGGATTCTTCAGTAAGTGCAACACACACACACACACACACACACACACACACAAGCATGCACTGCTCGGACAGTATGGCAGTACAACAGCACGTAGCTGTGTTACTGACTGCTGGTTAGTGGCATCTAACTGTGACTGTATCTGCTGTCAGTGTCACAAGCTGCTGTCTCTGTGGCAGGTACCTGCGGCCAACCACCGACACTCAGCAGCAACCTGCATGTGGAGACTCGCCACCTGATCCCAACACTACGTCGTCTGGTGACGAGTGCTCCAATTCAGCAGCTACATCAGGAGAGGAAGTCTGGGGCACGCCGACTAGCGGTGGAGAACTGGATGAGGAATTGGTGTTTCCATCCACAGTGTCGGTGAGGCTCTGTGCAGTGACTGGCATGCATTGAGCTACATGCAGTGAGAGTGGGTAGTTGCTGTGTTCGTGACGTTTCCACTGAGTGTGCAGTGTTGATATTCACTGCACCGTTTGGTAGACTTCTCTTTACTGCTGTTGTTGTTGTGGTTGTTGTTGTAGCATTGACCAAGCAACTTGGCTGAAGCAGTGTACTGCTCAGTTTAACCCAGGGGTCACCTTGCTGTAGTCTTGGCCCACAGAATGGATACCTGACTGATTTTTTGTGGGTTTCCTCAGGCCCTCCTGGCAGATACCTCGATAATACCTCAGATTAGACCATGACCACTTTCTTCCACAGTCCTTCCGATCAATTATCATCGACTCACCATCAACACCACCACACGTTAATGAGTGCTCTGTCAACATTACATGGCATGCATTTCAAATGTGGATCGATGACCCAGTCTCCAGATACTGAGTGTTAGTATGAATGCCCTAAAAATGCTGTTGTTAACAGACAAAACAGGCTGACTCCTGAGTTATGTGATTGGGTTTGGGTAGCAGCCCCCCCTGCCGACCACAAGATTCATATATTACAGAATATGACATAGGATCTTGGACATGGATGCTTTTCTTGTACCGCATCCAAAAGTCGACCCACTTCCTCCTAGCTCTGAGGTTAAGAAGGAGTGGTGCCGTACCTCTCACTGTATGCCTTTATGGTGTGGAGAGGCACAACATTACCTGCTTGGAACAGAAAGTGACTGCAGTTGGGTGTCCAGTGGTGGGTTTGTCTGAACATAATAAATGCTATTTTTCTTCCATAAAATGTGGGCAGTCACATGAGTGAGTATGTGATTTTTAGCTTTTCAAGAAGGACTGTGCCCTATATAGCTAGTTGTTCGGTTGTTGGTTACTTTTTTGTTGAGCAATCAGACTTAAATATGTAAAATGAACCCAACCCGACAAATATACAAAATGAACTCAGCTCCACACATTCTATCCAAAAACTGCAAATCATCATATAGCAATCAACAACATTGTTTCAGCAAGAATCACCAGCAGATTCAACCTCATCTACTGGAGCTGGTGATGAGGATGCAGAACTCATGATGGATGAACTGCTGGCAACTCCTCCACTCTCCAGTACTGCGAGAGGATTTCCTCCCAGAAGGAGATTGGAGCCTCTTCCTGAGGAAGAGGACACAGACAGTCCCACACCAACACCAGGCCCCACTGCGCAGAAAGAAATGCCTTCCCCTGAACAGGTAAGCCATTCAAGGCAAGGTGTTGACTGTTTTTGCTTGGCAATGCATGTTATACACTGTGTTTGTTTGTTTGTTTGTTTTTATGCAGGATCACTGACTGGAGTGCACAAAGTCCCAACTGCAGTCCTCTACACACACATACACACCTGTGCAGTGGTCACTGATTGTATGACAGCACTTGTAGTGGTAGTGCAGAAGTGAGCTATTGATTGTAGTGATGCTATGCCAGTAATATGGAATGCCATCAAGTATGATTTGATTCGTTTGAGAAGCATTTGTCATCACCATAAACAGTTGATGATGATAAAGTTCATTATGTCAGTTTTGAACTCCAAGCTTCTGATGATTCCTTAGGCACAAGGAAACTCAGACTGAAAATATACCCTCAAATATGAATGCTGAACACATTTTCCACATTGGGATGTTTTCAGATGATATTCAGGGTGATCAGTGGGCCCAGTAAATGCTCTGTACACTGTAGCGTGATAGAGCTGCTCTGTCTGATTGAAGAAACCTACATTTGATATTTTTGTAAATATTTTTTATTCATGAAACATTAGTGGAGTAATCCATGTTATTATCACTTATTAAAACACATAAGAATGCCCCACATATATATTCACTTTTCTGTAACTGTAAGTTCAAGATATACTGTAATGCATTAGCACTCATAATTTATTGTACTGAATGTGATAAACTGCCATACATATGCATCCCCTTATATCCAGTGCCAGTAATAGTCCAGCTATTAATGTATTGGTACACCATATTCGCTGAACTTCCTATAAAAAAGTGTCATGAAATATCTGAGGTTCTGTCAGATGTATTGCTCCAGCCTGATGTCCTCAGTGGTCTAACACTATGGCATTGGATGAGAGGTTCCCGATTTTTCGAAAGACAGCATTGCCTTTATCTTCAGGGTTGGACAATCCAAGAGGAGAACTGCTGACTTTTGACAATGAAGGCACTCTGAGCCTTTGAAATGTCGAGAACCATCCACCCAACAACACAGCATCATAGACAACAAAACCTGAATCTGCAAGAAAGTGTAAGGTGTAATGAACAATCGCAGGTCCGGTGATGTGTCTTTGGTTGTGGGTTCTGCTGGCAGGGCAGCGAGTCTGGCGGTGTTGCTGACAATTACCATCAAGTGCCAGTAAGCATTCAGCAGCAGCAACAGGGTCCTGGCTTCTTCGACCGACTGCGCCTGCACAGACGGCGCGAGGAACCCCATCAAGTGAAGAACAGCAGACTGTAAGCAGTTCCAATATCCCACCATGCATTAGGCTTACATAAAATTTCACTTTTCAGTGAAAAGTTGTGAACCCTATTCTCAACCCCCAAACTTGAGGGCCTGAGGAATAGCTTTGGGTAGGCTTGTTACATAGTGAGGAACTGTGTGATTTATACAAGTGACCTGGTGTTGTGTGGGTCGTGGAATACAGGAGGTTACAGTGGGCTTTCTATGTAGCTGGGATGCATACTGCATAATTACATTCACATTAGGTAGTGTCCTTATTATAAATATGAGTGTAACATAAACAAACTTTTGTTACACACAAGTCTATCCCCAACTAATTGCACAATTGGGTTTTAACGCTTCTACATGTTTCGGCTGCAAATTGCAACCATCCTCAGGGAGCTACAAGTGTTGAAGATGTGTACAGCGTGTCATGCATGTTGTCAAATATATATGGTACCTCCCTGAGGATGGCTATGAAATGTAGGAGCATTACAAACCAACTGCAGAATTACTTTGCTATAAGCTTGTGTGTATCAGACAATCATACGGAAATGTACAACATTGCAATTTTAAAACTTTCATTACATATTAAGAAAGTAAATTTTCCAATGCTGGAACTTGCATAAGCAAAAATAGGCATGAAAATTGAAAACCAGATATTAATTTTTGATATTCTACAACAAAAACTAATAAACTGATTGCTTGTATACTGTAGGATTACTGCATTTTGCTTAGATTGTGTTCTGTGTCCAGTGATACAGAACAGGTCTTTCAAGTGGGCCTACCAGATGGCACCCTTCCTCTGTCTTTTCCACCTGAAGATGAAAATTAACCCAGTTTGTAAAAGGCAGTGTTACTGAAAAACCAAAGTGATGGACAGTGTCCAAACACTGGTGAAGCTTGTGGTAACTGGAAGTTCAGAGTTCAGATGATGTATAAAATTGATCACAAAGTACATTAAATGCCAGAATACTTAATCAGAGACAGTGGGGATACAATGAAAAGCATGTTTCTGCTCCAAAATGCTGCACTCATTAAACAATATGTGTGAAGTCTAGTGGGCTATGTTGAAACACTAAAATGAGGAACAAATACCTATAATTAGTTGGTGGAATTCTGTCACACCACACTGCAACTTTTGAGTAAGACATTACCACAGCACAAGGAGGCATAATTCCCTGGCACCAGGTCACCTGCATGACTACATGTTGCCCTGTGGGCCCTCCTCAGTAGGGAACTTGCTTTGTGTCACCCTTCTGACACCTAGAATTTCAAGGTGGCTCCTACATTTTTGGAAAATTTGTGCATCCCTGTCCTAGCACATTATATGCTAACTCTAACTGTTGCTGCATTTCAGAGCAAAAATGTTTATGTGTGTTGGTTACTGTAGTCCAAAGATCGGCCGCTAAGGCGAAGTTGGAACTAAAGTTGAATTGATGTAAACCTTGTGATTATGAAACTAGTGACTGCTGGCTATATATGTTGGTGGTACAAAATTCAGTCAGTTACATATAATCAAAATTCTAAATATATTTTAGTTTATTTTGTGTTTGTGTGTGTGTGTATCTAATCAAGTACACTTTACCCTTAACAGATATGGAGGGAGAAAATGCTGGCTTCTAATTACATGCCTATATTACACAATTATGGATCCAAAATTTAGTCAGAGTGACAGTGAGATGTGGGATTCAGGTATAAACATTGCAATGTACAGAACTAGTATGTTACAAAAATGCTACAAGTATGTCGCATAAAGCACTCCAATTTAGGCCAAAATTCCTTAAATCTTTCCTATAAACTAACATGTTCCCTCCCTCCCAATTACTGCAGCATCCACCTGAACCAAATTCAGTCACCCTGAAAATGGAGACAGCATATTGCCTGAAATGTTTGAATAAACCTTTACTTCCCAGTGCAATGAGCTAAAGAACAGTCATCATCTGACTAATGTGGTGGAAGGATCCTAGAACTGACCATAGGGGGAAATTAGTGTGTTACTGTGCCATGATTGGGGGAAAAATTCTGAGTTTGTTGAGGTTGCAGCTGTTCCTTGAATGTTACAAAAATTTACCTAGCAAAGTTTCAAGGTTTATGCAGTCAACAGCCCTGGTCAAATTGCAGAAAACTCCTGTATCATGTGTTGCCTATTTGCCTTCAGTCAGAAAACTTCCCTTCATTTTGGTTCGTGTGATGTCTCTTATGTCTTGCAGGGAAGAGCAGGGATTTGAGAAGCACAACGTTCCAATATTTGGTCATTAGTACAGTAATGGGTGATCAGCTGTGGTTCATGGCATTTGGAATTTTGCAACTCCTTTGCTACAACCATTCATTCACTTTGATTTCCCATATCCAGTGCTGTCTGCAAGTTTCTTACCAGTCCACAATCCTTGTGACCAACACATAGTGTCACCTGCCTTGCATTCTGTTAATTACTGTTTTTGGCTGTTTGCAGTCTTGGTTTCCTGAGTGGCCGGAGGAATGCTGAGGAAGGTACAAGTGGCAAAACCATGTTTCGTTTGTTCAGCAGGGAGACAGTAGATGACATACCAACCACCCTACCTCGACAACTAACCCCACGTCGACAGAATGTATGTATGTTTTAGCATAAAGTCCTCTTTGCTAATTGAGTAATCAGAAGTAGTTTTACTGTGGAGTCATCACAGTGTTCATTATAGCCTGAAAGTGCACATAACCTGATCAGCTGAATCGAACCCACATTACTGCTTCCAATTTCTGCAGGGTATATTTAAATTTTCTCCCATCTGTATTCAGAGCTTGAAAATGAAAGGTGACGTGTTCCAGGATGCGACACTGTGTCACTGGGTGAATGGTTTCAAACTAGTGTAGTGCCTTTATCATCAGTGTGATGTAGTCTTAGACTGCATCACACTGAAGATACCACAGTCCTTTGATGCACTGGGTATATTTCATCCTGGAAGGCTTTAACCTTCAGCAACATCCAGTGGCATGGCTAGGATTCTTGGGTCCAAATTAAAAGTTCACTGAAGAGCCCTGTTGTACCCAGGAGGTATGTGACAACTTTTTACAAAATCGTCATAAATAGACCTTGTTTTCATATATGACACTTACACATCATTAATTTTTATAATAAACCAATTGAGTGTTGGCAATTTTTTACTTTTTCCCCTTCCAGTTTTTAAGTTGTTTGTTTTTCATCCCACTCATTGTGTTTGATTTCTCCATATTTGTCTCTGAATAATACAGTTTTTATATAAGTGAAATTGTTTGCAACGCCCAAATGTATTTGCACGAAGTTGAGCACTAGGAAATTTCCTCAAATTCGCTCAAATTTAGTTGGTTAAAAAGTTGTTGTGCTGGGCCTGTGGACCCCTGGTCTTTGCATACGCTTGTTGAATGGTAGCTACGCCTCTGTCGACATTGCTGTGAAGACCTCAAACCTCGCATCGTATGCAGAGTTTTGTTTCTTCGGGTGTACGTTTCCTTTCACTAAATTACGTTTGGAATGCTGAGTATCAGAAATCAAGCAATGACAGAACTATGCCCATGTACAAGCTTATCGGAAATATTACGAAAAAATTCATATGCCTGAATAAAAAAAGCATTAGGCCCACTTGCGATGCAGTTTGTCAGTGATCATGCTTGCTTTTGCAGGGTAAACATATGGAAAGAAGATTTTGGAAACAGTTAAAGAGACGGAGAAGTGGTGCTAATGCCATTATATCATCACCGCAGGTTGCAGCATGAAATGTTCGTTCAGTTTGATCACCACCGCTGAAGTAGTATGTTCTTTACAACGTATTAAAAAAACTGGAAACATTTCAAATGTGATTACTTCCCGATAGACGTCATAATATAAACATTATTTTAAACAGTTGAAACAAAAAAAAATACATTACAGATTACTATGGTGTGGTCCACTTATTTCAAATTTTAGATTTTCGAAATCTGGAAAACCAGAAGGAACAGACGATATACTCGTAACTGAAGCGTTTTAATCATGAAGTGTGTTCATTACTGCTGGAGAGGTTAAAAGTAAGCAAACCTAGATTTGGTTGTAAGTTAACACCAGTAACTGCAGATTAAATTGAGGTTGGGGCAGAAACCTCATATGAAAAAGTGTCTTTCACGTTAAATACAAGTTAAGGTAAGTGTGTATTTGATAGGTTACGTTAGGTATCTGCCTAATGCTACAGTTAAGTTTTCTAACCTAGACAGTTATTTTATGTGAAATGTGCAATACAAGAACCGTGCTGGGAAACCATTTCAAAGGACATTTAATCCAGTGGGTGCCAAAGTTGCTGCATAAGTATAGAGTGCTTTTGACTGATGAAAGAATAGAGAGGGTGTTATAAAAAGTGAGACAAGTTTTGACTGTTACATTTTATCTTGCGGGAAAAAAATGGATAAATCTGTGTGTCTTATAAATTTTTCTTCCTATTGTCCTTTTTCTTAACACCATTCTTCAATTCACTGTTAATTTGTATGGTCTAAGTACTCCACTGCACATTTATTACAGGCACTGGCTCGCAGGTGCATAAGTAAGTTAATGGAATTATGAAGTAATCATAATTGCACATTATGTGGCAGTTCAGTGCATGGATAAATACTTCATAGGGAATAAAATATTAGGGGGTCTCAAAATTTATGATACTAAGTATTACAAATAATTTTCCTTGTGGATAGCGTAAGTATTAGTGTACGGAACACATTGACTACTTTGGAGCCTGTTCTGAGCTTAGCTGTATGTTTAACAGTCCTTAGATTGCTCTGATGGGTACACAATACAAAATGCAATTGTCAGGGCGTTAGGAACAGAGAACAGGCAACAGAACTGAGGATTAAGTCTTCTGGGATGTAATGCTGTGTTGCTGGATGGGTGTTCCCCAACAACACAGTGTAACATCCCAGAAGACCTGAATCCTCAGTGCTGGTGCACACCCAGAATTCTCTATTTGGTGGGGGGGGGGGGGTGACTCTGAAGCTAAATATAATTTATGTTTGATTTTAAAAACTGTGTTATAAAAATCATGTCATAAGTGTAACTGTACCATGACACTGTTTGCAACTGCACTTATACACACGCAGTTTATAACCACACATTCCATGACTGACTCCTGATTTACATCACAATGTGTATTCTTCTTGGGGTTTTAAATTATACCTAACACATCCTGAGTTTTGTATTTTACTGCACTTTTAAAAATACTGATGTAATAGTCATGAGTCATTTTCAGTGGCTGATTTCGGCTGAAGTGTAAATCATGCAAAACATTTGATATTGTGTCTACAAAATGTGTTTTTTGAATCTGAATGTGGGGTGCGGGTGGCTGCAGCCTGGCACCTCCCTTGGAGGCACCCCTGCTTTAGTGACTATGCGAATAATCCCCCACTTGAAGATGGGTTAAGTTCAAAATTTACAGAGACAACTGAAATATATTTCTTCATCAGAAGCTTTGTAGTTGTTAAAACATATTCCTGGGAATGCCAAGATGGTTCTCATCTCTCCATAATTATTTCGGCCATCATAAATTGTGTTGTCCCCTCAGTCAGTAACAGAATGCCAGCTGTAGAAATGTCGCTTTTTGTTTGGTCACAGATAAAAGATGGACGGATGGATGGTTGTGACCAGCATTGATACTGGGTCAAAGACAGATGGGTGGATACACATATCTCCACATAAAGCATCCTATGCCTAAAAATACTTCACAGTATCATCAACATCCATTAGTGATTATTTTTTAAAATTGCTAAATCACATTTGAAGACTTTCTGCTGAGGGCCTCAGAATTTGTTATTCACATTGAGGGAGCCCCAGACTAAAAGACTTTGGAAACTGTGGGATTATAAAATAACCTAATTCTCCTAACAGAAGTTTTAATAATGTTCTCCCATCTTTGGGCCCTGCTTCCCAACTGGTTGCCTTCCAAGTTACTTCCACACATTAATTGAGTAAGCATTTCTTCTCTCCCCTTCTGAATTCTGCACCTCTGCCTTGGCAATACCATGAGTCGGATACTTAGTCACAGGGCCTCTCACTGTCGAGGACTGGGTTTGATTCCAGGCCAGACTATATGGGAGATGTGGTGGACAAAGTGGCACTGTGATAGCTTTCCCTAAGAGTACATCAGTTTTCACCTGTCAGTATCATTCCACCTATGCACCTTATTCATTCATCTACCACTGACACTATATAATCTTAGCACTTGAAAGCATAATTAAAAACGCATGTAAGAATTCCGTCACATAAGTCCTTGCTCTAACCACCGCAACAGTATCAGAAGTATGTTAGTTACCTATTTTTGAAATCCTGATATTGAACTTAGGACTCCGTAAACACACAAATGAACCCTGTACCTGACAATGAACAGTTCAGTTCCATAAGGGTTTTAACTAACATCGACCTCCCTCAGCAGTGAAGGCTACAACCCATTCAGCATCCTCACAATGTTTCCCGCAGATCCATTCCTCTGTTATCCCTCTAATGGTGCCTTTACCATCACTGGGGTTATCCCATAGAAATTATGAGTATGTATTTATTCCATGTATACACAGACTGAGTATTTCACAGATGGCAGCACCACTGGTCACTATTCAACAATGATGTCACTTGCTCTATGGCAAGCAGTCTGGCTATAAAAAATGTTATGTGTTGATGATGTGTATGCATGTGCACACACATCAACACACAACATTCTGTTCCTTCTGCATGCTATTTTATGGTTCATTGCCGTCACATCACAACTTTAATATCATGATGGTTTAAAGTAGAGACAATGTTATGAGCAATTCTGGTCAGTCTTCAGTAGTGCTGTTACACACAGTATGTCCATTGTGCAGAAACATTATAACAGCCAAACTGACAGGGGAGAGAATTAAGGAGTGTTTAATGTCATGCCAGAACACCGTACTGGTGCATCTTTGCTGTGAGTTTACTAGGAACTGCGTACAAGTAGGTACATTGGACACACGGTGTTTGTGCTTTAAACCATCAACCAGCAAGGGAAGATTGTGTGATATTTGTCATTATTTTATTTCTCCTGGAGTCAGAAGTTGTCCATACTATCATGTTCCCAGTTCTTCTGATTTGCAATGTTTGTAGTAAAGCAGAAGTGCCACATTAACCAAATTTGAAGAGTAGCCTAAAAATTTTTGGACTGCACAATAACTGTGGTAAAAGTATATAGTTGTGATTACAGAAATAGGATATTTCTCTTCCACAACAAAATAGAAACTGAGTTAAGAGTACAATAAAATTACCTTGTTCTTTTCTAGGACTGCAGCACTCAAAATTTTGTACCTTACTATTATGTGACTAGATAAACTGCATTATCAGCATCAGTGTTGCCAATCTACAGTTTGTTCTGCAGTTTACACACTTCATCATTGCAAAAATGAATGCATGTTATTTTAATTTTCTACCACTGTTGATGCATTTGCACTTACTATTACTGGTTGTCTAGCTACTGTTGTACAAATACTTTTATTTTACTTCATGGTACTTTTTATAAATGTAATGAAGGGGAATTATTTCATTTATCATCTTGCTAATGATGGCAGTTTTATCACATGGAAAGCCTGCATCCTTCAGGACATGCTGCGACAGCCTTAGTGCTCAGGGCAGTGATAAAACAAATGCACTGTATATACAGGTTATTTTTTATGAAGCTTGTTTAATATGTCTGTGTTAGATTTGGTACAAATTGTAAGTAGTAACATTTGATCAATTGTTTAACTAAGTTGGATCACAGCATTTTGTTAAAAAGTTCAGTCATGATTAACTGTTCATATATTTAAATTAATTCTGTACATTATAGCAGGATGTTAAGGCAGTATTTATGGAACTCCCCATTGACCAGTCTGCAGTGTGAGGCATGTACATTTGTAACAAAAGGTCAACACTTCACAATTAACTGAGACAAAAACCCATCACTGAACTTGCCATTGTTACTGCAATCATAATCGCACCTGTCGATGTTCTTACAAAGTTCCTTTGCGTTCATGGCACATACTTCAGTTTGTCACACACCTTTGTACAATCACACATAAATTGTGAGAATGAAATTCTCGTTTTTAAAAATGCAGTGCCAAAATTTTATCATGGTATACAAGCACAGAAGTATCATCATCATCACCACCACAATCATCATCATCATCATCCACACAGCGCCACATTGTTAGCATATGGCCTGACATGCAAATGTCTGGTATTGTTACAATTTATGTACATAAATATAGACGAAATAATAAAATAAGTTGTGCAAGTTTATGGGGTAGTAATCTTTATTTGAGGATCGCAGTTGGCCACACAGACGAGTAACAATGCAGAAATGTCACAGTGGTCCCCTAAAATGAAATAAAGGATGTGCACAAAATATGTGCAGCATTCCAAAGTGTTATATTTTTGTGACTGCAATAAAGAATTGACTAAGAAAAATGAAAATGGTGACATGAGCTGCTGCATTTTTTTAAGCAGTGATAATGAGATGACATTGTGTCTTCATCCAAACATATTTCCTTTAGCATAATGAGGGCCATTTGTTCATATGATTCCAGTCTTTACTGTCTGCCTGATGAAGGTCAGATTTCTGTGACATACGAGCTGCGTGGTTGCAGCGGAAGTTTGTTGCGCACATTTCGAAGAAGCTTGCCACCTCCATCGTGTTCTCAGACAAGAAGGAGACAACAAGCTTCTCCAAAACACTGCTAACAAATTACCAATCAACACTGCATCACATCCCAAATAACCATACACCAGCATGAAAATTTCCCTTTTCTACGACTAAAGAACTTCAAGTTTTCAAAGAAGATGGTGCACTGCTCCTTCTAGAATCTTTATTTGTGCTGCTCTGAATGAAAAATTTTCCAGGTCTTTGGATGGGGAAGCCCCCAAGGTTTAGAATTCCTTGGCATTCCTTTGTGGGGTATATAAATAGTGCAGTTCACAGTACAACCAGACATGCTGACAGTGTTACAAAAACAGTATTAGGGATCTTCCCAATCACCTTTCTAAACTTTATAACACACCTGTCACCACAGGAAGCTTATACAGTGTTGAAACACGGTTGGGAAAATCCAATAAAATTATATGACTGTAGTCAGTAATTCAGAGTTACTGTAACAAGTTCTGCTAGCTTACAATAGTCTGAACAAGTTCTCATATGGAATATAATTTATTTAACATGGCTACCTTGTTGTACATACATTAAATTATTAATGTAATCAATTGTTCGTTTTGCACTGTTATCCATAATTAACATTTTCAGCATTAGCATTCCCATACCTTTGTGCACATTACGATGGTTTTGGTTTTGGTTTTAGGTAAGGATTGACATCAATCCTACATATATTATGATGATATGTGCACATTTGTTATTTTTATTCCCTCTTCTTTGCGTAACCTATCAGCTATAGTCACTTTGTGCTTTTATTAGTTTTTGTAGTACTCGTTGATCCTTGGTTTTTGCTGTTCATCTTTTTTGACATCTTACCCGAAAAGTTCCTCATACCCAGATCTTCTGTCAGAATCGCCCTAACAGTGTCTGTGTGTGCATTTAGTTTCCTTGCCATCATTCGTAGACTTAATGACCTGTCAGTACAAACCAGTTTCCGTACTTTTTCCACATTCTCATCTGTCCGGCGAGTTCTCGGACGCCCAGATCTTTCGTCGTCTTTCACGTCAACCCGACCCTTTTTAAACCTTTTATGCCATACAAACACACTCGTCTTCTTCATAGCATCAGCACCATAAGCCTCTTTTAACAACTGCAGAGTTTCACTCGCACTTTTGCCCAACCTTGCACAAAGCTTGATGTTAATTCGTTGCTCCAACCGCTTATCACTCATATTTCGTCTAGACGAAACTGCTCACACCCACTGGCACCATTTCGCTCCTGCTGCTGCTGTTGCTACTTTATTTTCTTGGCAACTCACAAGATGCAAACATAAGCCACTACACGTGGCTGATTAGTTATTTCTAAGTCGCAACTGGAAGCGGACGTCTGGGTACAGCACATTGCCGACTCACTTAAAGGTTAGCCCTAGAATAAGAACTTCGTGTTTATTAGACGTTTCTGTTGACAAATTTAATTATCAAATATTCCGTCATATTAATAGAACACTCCAGCTGAATCACTGTTTGAATCATTATGTTATATGCAACCACTTTTAGAATAAACAAATGTGACCACGAGTGAACGGAAAACATTCCTTCCTGTCATGGACGTGGACTTCTATTAATCTGTGGAGGTGGAAAACGTCAGAAAACCATGGACAGCAAGAAGGACGAATGCATAAGTGATCAATGAAATGAGCCCGAGGCCTCTCTGGAAACCTTAGCCACATTAACCTACCTGACAGAGTTGGGATGCATAATGCGCACATCGGATTGCATGGAGAAGGGTTTGCTGTGGGTACTCAATGGAAGAAGAAGATAACATGCAAACTGGACAGACGAAATACGAGAAATCCTGAAGATAACGTGGCGCGACGGCTCAGCTGCCGCGCAAAACAGAGGGCAGCGGAGGGATCTGATTTACAAGGCCGTGGAAAACAGGAAGCGACAGGACGAAGCAGTGATAGTAAAGACCGAGTTGGTCTTACTAAGACAATCCAATAGGATCACCAGAAATCGCGACGTGAAGGAACTACTACTATTACCACTACTACTACTACTACAACTGTAGCATTCTTTGACAATGAGACCAGTAAAGACGGATTTGCGTTGGTGAACGTGTTGCATTAGAAGATTAAAATGGCGGGCGTTTATGTCGCGGTGACGACTCACCCGTGGTGTTTACCGCCTGTAGGACTGATCCGTGTTTACTGTTTTTCGGTATTGTAGGTGACGACATATTATTGCTGGAAGTGTCGGGGATAGTCACAGTGTGTTTATATTTACGCTTTACATGTTAATGTGCTTGAGCTCAAGTTGTCAGTATTGGAGTACCGATATGGATGCATGCCATGGTAATGTAATGGACTAATGCATATTGACGTATTCAGTTAACTTGGTTTAAACAGAGCAAGGGGACTTGTGCGATGGTTGTAAGAACTGCTCAGGCAGTGGATTGTACTGAACAAAACCAAGCTGATCAGATTATTAATGCTGTCTTCGGGCACGTGGCGAACGGAGGTGGCATTGATGTGTGCTGTCAATGTGACGATCATGGAGAGGATCAGAGTGTTATAGTAGTGACCTTATTTTCGATGTACTGCGAACAGGTAAGCTAGATTCAGACCATGATAGCAGGAGGCAGGGTAGTAGGTAACATGTAATACAGGAAGGTGGATTTTGTCTTGTATGGCCAGGGGTTTGTGACTAACCATAGAAGAAAAATCTAGTACAGGGCGTCAGAGGGAAGTAAACAGTTCATAATATGTTGGTGAACGTGCATGGTTGTAATGTTTTGGTGTACATAGGTAGATCCGCTGTAGTAGGTGAGGGAGATAGTATAGTGTATTCATTCCTGGTGTTGTGGATAAAGTCTTTGTTTATATGTGGAAAAGTGCATCCTACTTAAGCACCATTCCTGGCTTCCTTTCTGATACTGTCGAGATGCAGGGATTCCTTGGCAGGCATCCCATGTGGTAGTTTATCTTTACATCCGTCCCTAGAGAAAGCTAATGTTATCCACCACTGGTTAGCACTAGTTATAAGAACACCTGTGAAATAGGTCTGGATGGTGTTGGAAATCATTTTGTGGGGATTTACACTCCACAAATTCTCTAAGGGGAAGTTAAGTACAAAAGGGTAGCAGCATATGAATTGACGCAACATAAGGTAGGTACAGTCCGGAGGGCTGCTGAAGAATTGTGGAATAGCCGAATTGTTAGTGATCTGCAGCTTTTAGTTGGGGATCAGGTAATGACCGCCCCCAGATGCTCTTAGTACTAACATGTGTAGGAGGTGTAGGGAGGTTTCACCCTGCCTGCATACTGTGCATCGTTACAGTAAACGAAATTGCATGATACAGCTATGGTTTATGAATATAATGCATAAAATAAAAATAGAATTTGGAACTGCAGTATAACTCCAGTTATCTGGACGCTGGTTATCCGGATTGCCAGTTATATAGATTGGCTTGACTGTTCAGGTAACTTTGTCAAGAATTCTACAGAACTAATTTTCCTTGAAATTACCAGTTATGGGATTGAGGAAACATACTTCGGCAATGGAGCAGAAAACTAACCTTGACTTCATCAAGGAAATCTGTAAGTCAAATATTTTCGTACTGTAATTGTACTACACCTTTTTATGGTGTGAGTTTTTCCCCCCAGTTGTCAAATATACTACATATAAGGAATTATGTGTTAATGTTTTATTTGTGCATAAATAAATATGTAGCCTAAAATAGCCATTTGTAGAAATTTATTTCCACTTTGAACTGCCAATGTGGCCTATTTTCAAAGTAAAATCCAGTTATCCAGATTTTCTGCATATCCAGGTGGCTCGCGGTCCCAAGTAATCTGGATGATTGGAGTTATCCTGTACTATGCTGTTAAAATACCACACTGATAGAACTTGATATAAATACTAATGTGAATGTAAGTGCTAGTTGATATAAACTGTGAACAACTGCAACAGATCTGAGAATAAGCCAACTGTGGAAACATGAAAGTGGTCTGCTTATGTTGGAGTAGAGCATTGATTTATTTCCTTACATTGATCATGGTGAAAGTGTAGAATATGCTATAGGACAAATGTAATATAATTCGGATTGAAGTGCGTGGTTGGTGCAGTTGTTTGAGACTCCTCCTGTATGAGGATCATATTTTATTGCCCAAAATACAGCAAGGTATTTGCATCAGAGGTGTTTAGCATGCACACTCTTTCAGCTGGAAAAACATTTTTGACACAGTGGAAGGAGTAACTAGATAGTGTTTTGTATTTTACATAGCAGTTCAAGATTTTTATGTTAAATTGAAGAGCATTTTATTACTTTGTTTCTTCATCATGCACACCTTTGTGGTAACTAGTGAGGTTAGCGTTTGATAGTGGAACATTTTTCGCGTCTTTTTTCCCATTAAACAGTACTTTGAGCATGGATTATGCATTATATATGGTAATCTGCATCAGGTCATAATTACAGTTGAAAAATGCAGGTGAGAATAGCACAGAGCCAACATTAATAAAATAATGCTTGATAGCTGTGAATATTTCTTACATGGTAGTTCATCCTTCTTGAGTTTTCATGAAGTCCCGCTGGTTATGCGTAGCTGACTGTATGGAGTGGTTTTAAATTGTCAAGTAGATAGTTGATCAGGTAGTTAAAGACATTTTCTGCATCTTATGGAACCTGCAGAGATATTAGTGGTCCCTCTCCTGGGCCAGGTGAATCCACTCCACACCATCCTTCTGTAAAGTCACTTTAGTTAAAAGGCCAAATGCATTTTATGATTGTTACTTAATTATGTTTTTAATGATATTCTAATGAAAAATCAAGTGGGCCACTTCTCGAATAACACTATCATCAGGCAAGTTTTTTATCACACTCATTTTCATCTGAAAGGGTCAAACTGTATAAAGTAATGCTGTGGGAGACAGCCCCAAATAAAGTCAGCACAAGGTATATATTTCAATCCCTCAGAGAAGAACCAGTCACAGCCAGCATTTCCCTTTGCTGTATTAAAAATTATTTGGCGACCAGGTTTTGGCTTATATAGCCATCATCAGGCCCTTTAAAAACATGAATGAAGAAACTCTACGTCACATGAAGGGAGAGGTCTTCCTGTTTTACAAAGTGAAATGATGTTATACAAAATAAAATGTTTTATATGGGAGTTGCTTAAGGTGGTAAAACTGTATATAAAATAGAATCAAAGATGTGTATAAAATGTGAAACATATCATATGCATCAACCATAAGAAATATAATATGTTGGGTTCTATTAACAGCATCAGTCCTTCATTTGTAAATATAAGTTACCATGTACATTTTGATCACCGTACATCGTATATTAAGTTTTTTGGAGTTTTGTCTTCTCATCTATGGATCTTCAGTTCCTGGCCATAGGCATGTATGGAGACAGGGCTTTTATTCGAAGCCTATTGATGTGGACACACATATTACGCATGGTGATGCTTGTTTTGTAATTGTACTGTAGTTTGCTGTAGCTTACAGTCGTCCGTAAGCTACAGCATGCGGTCAACCATAGGATTCCTTAATTCATGTTTTTGTAGGGCCTGATGATGGCTATATAAGCTGAAACCTGGTCACCAAATAATTTTTAATAAAGCAGAGGAAAGCGTTGATTGTGAGTGATTCTTCTCTGAGGAATTGAAATATATGCCTTGTATACACACGCCAACTGGGATCTTCAACATCAAAATTAAAATCAACACATTTTGTGTCTGCAAGACTGCTGGGAATCCCACCATGGTAGTAGGAACACCAACTGCAGGAAACAGTGAAGAGATAGTCAGTCTTGTTGGCATAAACCAAAACAGGTGTCATGGTACTTAATTGTGACATATCTCGTATGGCGGTCTGTGCACAGATACGTGCACACTTGTGTAACCTATTACAAGGACGCTGTCCTGGCAGACTAATAGCATTATGAGAAATTTGAGATTCTGACAGTAGTGCTGCTGAGGATTCAGGTACTCTTGTGCAGCATATGAAGCCACACTGTAACATAGTGCAAGATTTGAACTTTTTCTGAACTTGCCTGCATTCTGTGTTTCATACACTGTCCGTGCTGTGATGTTAGTGTTGAGTGATCAGAATTGTTTGCATGTGGTTTTATAGCAGTGGTACAACCTGTGCCTAATTTTTAAAATAGTATTTTGACAATGTGCAAAGCCTGCCTGCTGTGAAATATATGTAGGTGTATCCTGTTTGTAGCCATTTTTCTTCTGTCTGAGTCTTAAGTATGAGTAAAACAAGAAAAACTGAATAAGTGAAAAGAATAGAGAAAGAGGGAAGGAAATGTATGGCACCCAAAGGCACTATAAACATGTGTACAAAAAATACTATAAAGTGTGTGGGTCCCTAATGCAGGATCATTTTACAGCATGTAGTAGTGAGATTTAAGGTTTCCACAGGGGTGAGAATTAGGATTATGCTTGTTTGTATTGGGGGACCATGTAGTTTTGTGGTTGGTTACTGATGTTTCAGAGGAACAGTACAGCTGCTTCCATCTTCAGAATCTGCCCAGGTGACAGGCAGGAGATACCTTCAGAACACTGATAACCACATAACTGCATGGTGACCCAACTCAGAAGACCATGTTCTTAACAAGCAGTGCAAAAGATTGTATTACTTAAGATTTGTGTCCATGTGAGAGGTACATACAGAAAGCAAGCATTGAATGTGTCATGTGCGGAATGACAAACAACTGAAACTGGTTCATCGTCTAACCATGCGCATTCGGTATTCATTGATATGAATACCATCAAGTTACACATGTCAGTTACACATTGTTTTATTGTACTTCTGCATGTTTGGCTGTAAAGCATTTGTCTTCATGGATTCACTGTACGCATTCCTGGCAACAGCTCTTGTTATTAAGGTGTCCATCCTAAGATGATCATTTTAGATTGGAACCTGTGCAGTACAATAAATGATGTGCAAACTGATGGTGCTTATCTTGATGGTATTATTTGTTGGTAAAAGAATATTTAGCTTTACAAGTACCAAGTATAATTCCAGTGATGCTGCCGAAATACTGCAACGGACATGTCCAACGTTGATATGATTTTCAGCTGAGCCGTACATAGACATCATATGGCATTTCAAACATAATAAATTGTACTGTTTTAATATCTAAAATGTCGTGGCCGAATTGCCTTTCTGTGTAACTATGAAAATGGTTTTGAACACTTTATTAAAAAAAGTTGTAGATGGCCAGAACTACAGAATATACAAAACAGTGATTAGAGATTAGTAACTTCTGTTCATAATTTAATCGTGGAATATTGGTTAGTAGTGATAAAATTGCATGTACATGCTGTCGTAATTATCAGAACTGAAGTGGCCACTTCAAATTCAAAACACGTAAGTGCACCGAGTGGCACGGGAAGTTCTGCTTAGCCATGTGATAGTAATCCCTGACAAGGAGTGTGTACCGTGGTTAGGACGGATTATGGATCGCAGATTGTCTTTGATAAACTACCGTCGTGTGTGAAGTTCACAATGAAGCTCAAAGTGGCCGATGTTGCGATATGTTTGCATTATATACCATTTTATGATCGAATATGCCCGGTAACGAATTCTTATTTGAAGTGTCGCAGTGAGTAACAGTTGAGGTAGTGTCATAATTATTGTAAGCTTTAGTTAAAAGTTCGTCATTGATTAGATACTACGGTCATGCCGTAGGAATGTAATCGGCATGTCTGCGTTTATGTGGTAAAATAAATTAGGCCGAAGGTTCCGGGAAGTAGGTACGTTCTACAACCAAAGCCCTTCATATTTTAACACATTTACAAAAAATTAATTGCCAAGGAGGTACTTGTGAAGTTCGCAAAGTGCTTTCTGACCTCATTCAGGCTGGCCAAGGGACTGGCACATCTGTCCCATTAAAACATTTTTGTCGATTTTAACCATTGTTATTCATTTTACTTGACTTCAGTTCCATAGTGTAAGTACTTCTGTTTCTATCATTCAGGTTTATACTACATTTTACATTTAAGCAACAGTAAAATCAAGTGGTCTGGCAAGCCATTGGCAGTTTGCTAATGTTTATGAAACAAAGGTGTAAGAACCACAGTTTTGGACTGTATATTCTGTTACTGAAATTGATGTTTTCATGTGCTGGCTTCAACCAATACATCCCTGTATAGTCTGACTTCACTTGGCCATATTTTGTGCCAGTATTGCCTTACAGCATTTAATTGTTAGAAGTATTAGATTTACATTTCTGGTGAAAGTGAAAAATACCAGTTTTTCTCCCCTTGCAGTTAGCAGATACAGCCTTCAAGTCCTGTCATTCCACGTGTTTGTTACACAAGCCTGAATAAAGCACCAGCCACGTTTAACGTATTAACAAATTTATTTACTTTTACAAGCATTTCAGTGCTTACAGCATCATAATTTCTACCTTCTTGTCACATTCACATCATGAACACTCTGTAGTAGCATCACGCTTATAAAGCACTGCTCAGAACTCTGGGCAAAGTTGATGTGTGTTAGATAAATAACAATTCAAGTCACTGTGTTTGTAAGGGGAAATGGTAAAGTGGATGGCAGTAGCATGGTAGGTGTGCACAATGTAAGTAGCCTCTGTGCTTACAGATTCTTTATCATCTCTTTATTTGTTGGCAGTTGCGAAGTGGTGATGGTCCATATGAGGTGATTTTAACATAGTTTTAAGTTCTGTGTCTGGTGGTAACTGCATAGCAGTCAAGGTGCTGTACACAGCATCCTGGAAAACTTGACGTGTCTTCAGCACCGCTGTGAGAACCTCACATCCCAATTTTAATGTACGAATTATGCACAGCGTGGATGGTGAAATTGCGTGACAGTGATGTAAGTTGATACTAGACCTTGTATATGGAAATTATCTGTGTCTTTATGTGAAGCCAGGGCCACCGAGAAAAGGTTTGGGCCTCAGACCCCAGTAATTTATAGCATAACCCCCCACCCCCACCATCAGCACTGAATGAAGCAGAAGGTAAGTGCATATAAATCTCAGCTGTCTGTGACTAGCAGTAATGCAACATGCATATATCTGTGGGCCCACTATTTCAGTTTGACTTCAGAGTTTGCAGGACATCATTTGCAAATGTGCTATGGTCTACACAGTCACAGGAAGTGTTTTTGCACGCATACAGCGTTATGATTGTTTCTCGGTGTTTCTTCTCTCTCCTGCCTGTAACTCCGGTCTTCTGTACCATATACCTGTGTATGCATGTGTTTGTTCCATGTTTCCCAACTAAAGCCATTCTGACCACCCATTACAGTCTTGATTTCACATTTTTTTGCCCCCTTTTCACTTTTCCTTCTGCCTGTATTTCTGTTTCTCTGTTTTATGTGTGGGGGTCTCTCTCGTCTCTCCTGTATTTTTTTTTCTTTTTTATCACCTCCTCCATTTTTCTCTTTTAAATCCTTTTGTGTGCATTTGTGCTTCCCATCATACCAGTTCTGCCATTTGTTCGTAATTTTTTGTCATTATTAAACTTTCATTGTGTTATTCAGGGTTCCTTCACTTTCTGATATTCCTTTCTTAATCTGTGTTGCCTTTCTATTTGTCATGTTTTTGCTTTATTCCTGTGTTCCTTTAGCCATATGTTACAACTTTAAGCCTTTTTTTTTCCCCAGTCTAATCCTTTTGTTGTGGAACTATTATTTTCTGTTTCTGTTGCTTTTCCAGTTCTCATTAACTTTTCCAGCACATATGCATAAGTCACGAAAAGCACCTATTAGCGTTGTCATGTCTGTGTGTCCACAAGTAGTGGCACAGCTTCACTGGACAGGTTTTGGTGAAGTATTATTTTGAAGGTTTTTATGAAAATTGCTCCAGTAAATCCAAATTTGATTAAAATCAGGCAGAAATATCAGGCACTTTGCATGAAGAGCGAAGGACGCTTAATTATTTCCAGCAACAATAAATTGCCATTAAAGTGGTCTCTTTGAGGTGGTATCAGGCTGTTAGGATAGCAGAGGAAGTGTGAATGTTATTAAATATGTATACCTCAACAATGGTACTAAAGACATGCATGGTTGTGTTTGCATGGCGGTAGAATAGGACATATATAGGTTTACAATACAAAGGAAACATTTTTGAGTTCAAGAACAGTACTAAGAACTCATTGTTCCTGGTGACAAGTATTACTCAAATGGTTGTAGGCTGTTAGCTTAGCCATGGAGGTGTAAATGTTATGCGAATGTGCCACAGTGTTACATTATATATACACTTCCAGTCTTCATACTTTTATCTGTTCATTGCCATGTTAGACATCTCTTTCCCTAGATTTCTATTGTTTCTCTGCCCTTGTAGTTCTTTAGCCCTCCATCTTCTGTCTGGTTGTACATTCATGCAGATTTTTATATTTTGTATGTCTCCACGCTGTTTCA